>CAUYQG010004373.1:0-24501 GCA_963574415.1 Tarsius wallacei
TGACTGGTTTCAAACTACAACTCTAGATATCAAGACAATAATGGAGAGAGTAAAAAGAATGGAGGAGAGTCAAGAAGAAACTAGGAAGGAGCTGATAACTGAGATAACAGCAATAAAGAATACTGTGAGTGAAATAAATAACAGAATGATAAGCATGGAAAGCAGAATTACCCAAGCAGAAGAAAGAATCTCAGAGCTTGAAGACCAAAATATAGAACTAATCCAAACTGTCAAAAACACAGAAAGTAAGCTTAAAAAGGCAGAACAAAACCCTCCTTTGTTTTATCTAGTGATTTTTATTTCCTTGTATATTCTTTGTATTTTGCAATCTATAGTAAAAACTGACTAACACTGTAAAAAATTTAAGATAGTTATAGATATTTCGATATACTGAATCCAAGGATACCTCAAAAACATAATAATATCTTCTGCAACTTCCTTCATATATACCTCATTTATTGGAAGCAATTAAAAATTACACCAGTTATACACAGGTAAGAGATGATAGGTGAAGGGTATAAAATGTAGATCCTAACTTCAAAGAAAAGTGCAAAACTCTTTAAAATAAATGAAGCCAAATATCATTGGGAAGTGAATAACATATTTGAAAAGCCCTATGTATTAACAAATGAGGAAACATAATTGTCAATGAAAACACAAATGAATAACAATGCCCAAAAAATGAATGGCAAATTAGGCAATAAATCTTCCATCTCAGTTGTCTTTTTGTAACTCTATTTTCTTTAAGCTTCCAGTGCTAGAGTGTCTGTTACCAATTAAATGTCATCACTACCTTCTTCTATGTTATCCACTAAATTAGAGAGTGACAACCTACATTTCCCAGAATTTCCTTTCCAATATGGATCTGAGTTACAGTTATTCAAGGATAGGAAATTCATGGAGATTTGGAAGGTATAAGGAAGAAAAACTTATATTTTTGCCAATGGCAGTAGCAAGGTTACTTTTGGGCAGGAGTAAGATTTACAAATGCTTCCTTGTTAAGATTCAAGAACCATCAACTCTGCTGCTGCAGTCTGAGAGTTGCCATGAGCTTGTCTTGCAGAGGTCTTTCACAAGATCTAGTGAAATACCAGCTATGGTGATACGAGATGATTGGTAATTGCTAATTACTTCCCTTGTTCTTCCAAGGATCATTACATTAGTTTTCTTGCATTAAGACACTTAATACCTATAATACATGAAATTATCTGTTTTTGTGATTATTACACTTCTCCAACCTACTGTAATTCTAAGGCCATAGTAATTAAAACATGCTGAATGATTAAAATCACCTCAAAAACAAAAGCAGGAATAATTAAAGTAATCTTGAAAACAAAAACCAGAAGACACAACTATAGATTGTCTGCAAGAACCACTTTAAATAATAATAAAGAATATATAGTATGACATATATTATCTATTGTAAATATTTTATATAAATATATGCACTATGTATGTGTAATATAAATGTAAATATAAATATAAACTATTCAGATGGGTTAAAAGTAAAAAGATGAAAAAATATACATATGAACACTAATTAAAAGGGAGCTGGAAGAGTAACTACATTAATTTCAAACAAAGAATATTTCAGAGCAAAAGGGATTGTGAAGAATAAAGAGAAGCACTGCATAATTATGTAAGGGTCAATTATCCATGAAAACATTTCAATCGTATTCATGTATGCACTTAAAAATAGAGTGTCAAAATACTTGAGGCAATCACTGATAGACCAGAAATGACAAAAGAATAAATTCGCTCTTATATTTGGAGACTGCAATATTCCTAGATTTGTAGCTGCTAGATAAAAACAGGAAGAAAAACAGTACAAATAGAAGTGACCTGAGAAGTGCTATCAATCATATAATCTAATTGACATTTATAGAATATTCTATCCAACAAGATTAGAATACATATTTTTAAAATTCCACATGAAAAATTCACCAAGGTGGGCTGTATTATAGACAATAAAATGTAATTTTAAAAATAAAAAGAAAATAAATCAAAAAAAGTTTATTCTAAGATAACCATGACATTAAATTGAAAGATAAAGAAGATAAAAGAAAGGTAGAAAATTTTCAAATATTTGGAAATTCATGCAATTCTAAGTAGACTATGGATTGAAAAAGAAATTCTCAAGAGGAATTTTAAAATAATATGTTGATCAAAATGAAAAACTTACCAAAATGAAAAACTTACCAAAATACACAAAAAGCAATGTTTAAGGAAAGTTTGTAGGACTACATGCACATATGATAAAACACGGAAAATTGAAACTCAATTTCTATCTTATTAAGCTAAAGAAAGTGCAACAAGAAAGCTTAAATGAAGCAGAAGAATGAAAAATAATAGAATTGAGAGCAGGAGTTAGGACATTGAAAGCAAAACAAAACAAAAAGATAATTAAACCAAAAGCTGTTTCTTTAAAAACATAATACAGTTGATAAAATCCTGGTAAGATTAAAAATACAAGTTACCAATATGAGAAGGAAGAGTCATTTCTAATAACCCCGTCACTTGACATTAAAAGACTAATAAATGGATACTATGAATACCTCTGTGCCCACAAATTTGATAACTTAGATGAAATAAACCAAATCCTTGAAAGTTACAAGCTACTGAAACTCACAAAAAGAGAAATAGGTTGTATTAAGAGGCATATCTCTAGTAAAGAAATTTAATCAGTTACTAATCACATTCTAAAAATGAAAGCTTCATTCGCAGATGGTTTTATTGATATATTCTATCAAATATTTAAGGGAGAAGAAATTCCAAGTCTTTATATTTTCTTTAAAAAAAGAATTGAAGAACAGAAATACTCCCTGACTTATTCTATGAGCCTGGAATTATTCTAATATCAAAAGTAGATAAAGAAATTACAAGAAAAGTGAACTATCAACCAGAATCTCTAATGAACAAAGCCACAAAATTCTCAACAAAACATTAGCAAAACAGGTTGGATTTATTTCTGGTATACAAGACTTGTTCAGCACCCAAAATCTAATCAACAAAATTTGTCATATCAACAAGCTATAAAGAAGAAGAAAAATACAAACATACCAATTAAAGCAGTAAAATCTTGCCAAACCCAGCACCAATTCATTATAAGCACTCTCAGAGAAAAGGGAATGCTTATACACTGTTGGTGGGAGTGTCAACTAGTACAACTTCTATGGAAAGAGGTACAGAGATTTCTCAAACAACTAAAAGTAGATCTATCATTTGTTCCAGCAATGCCACTGCTAGGTATCTACCCAAAGGAACAGAAGTCATTGCATCACAAAGACACCTACATTTGCATGTTCACTGCAGCACAATTCACAACTGCAAAGATGTGGAATCAACATAAATACCCACCAACCAAGCACATTGGATAACAAAAATATTATATATATATATATATATATATATATATATATATATACATACACACACACACACACACACACACACACACACACACACACACATACACTATGGAATATTATTCAGCTACCAAAAAATGAAATACTGTATTGTCTTTTTCAGCAACTTGGATGGAATTAAAGAACATCATCTTCAGTGAATTAACTCAGGAATTGAATACCAAACTCTCCACGTTCTTACTTATAAGTGGGAGCTAAACTAAAGATATGCAAAAACATAGAAAATGATATAACGGATACTGGGACTCAATAAGGAGAGGGAGTAAGAAGTGGAAGTTATCAAGTGTACAGGTGGAGATGGTGAGCACACTTAAAGCCTAAACCAAAACTATTTGTACCCCCTAAAGCTACTGACATTTTTAAAAACTTCAGATCAAGTAAAACCAAAATAGAATATTGCTGAAATAGAATGAACTCTTGTGATAAACATGAATTAAAAAATAAAAAACTCTTAGAAACTAAACATAGAGAGGAACTTCTTAGAAATAATAAAAATTTGTACAGAAATGCTAAAAAACAGAACACTTTTACCTAAAAAAGCAAAGCAAACCCGGGAGTCCCTTTCTTTGCATTGTTCTGGAAATCTTGAATGCTGCAATCAGAAGACAGAGACACTAAAAGGTATACAGATATACAGATTGGGAAAGAGAAAGAAAAACTGTCCTGTTTGTATAAATATGATTGCCTTGGGGTTTCAAGGAATGGACCAAAAAGAAAACAAAAACAAAAACAAAAACAAACCGAAAAATAAAACTCCTTGATGTAAAAGCCAGGAAAATATATTAGGTTTATATGCAAAATTTAGTGACCTTCTATGTATCAGTCATGAATTGAAATTTGAAATTTAAGAAAATCAATACCACTTAAAATAGCACTAAAAATAGAAATACTTAGATATAAATCTAAAGAATATGTACATTGTATGTATTGAAAATGACAAAGTTCTGACAAAATACACTTGTAAAAATCTAAATAAATGGTAAGATATTTCATAATTACAGATTGGAAGATTCAATATTTTTAAGATGACAGTTCTTTTCAACTTTGTTTATGTATTCAATGAAATTCCAATTAAGCTATTTCAGAGATATCAACAAACTGATTCTTATGTCTATATGAAAAGATTACAACTACAACAGCCAGCATGATACTGAGAACAGAGTTATTTTCACACAACCTGATTTCAAAACTTAATACAAAACTAGAGTAATCAGGACACAGTGGTATTGACTAAAGAAGAAACAAGAAAACATAATAGACAGATATTGTCAACTTGTGGTTGACAAAGAAAGCAACTTATAGAGAAAGAATAGTCTCTTTAACTAGTGATGTTGAAATAATTATCAGTACATATACAAGATAGAACATATATAGACTTTATTTCTTCCATAAAAATTAATTTGATATGGATCATAGACATACATGTAAAAAAAACTGGCAAATATTTAGAATAAAGCATAAGAGAAAAATGAGGTAGCCTTCTCTTTGGTGATAATGTTTGGTTATAATACCAAACACAATCAATGAAAGAAAAAAAAAGATGAGCTGCAATGTTTTACGATTAAAAATATCTGCTATGTGAATTACACTGACTAGTAAACCAGAAACTCAGATAAAATATTTACAAAACACTTATATGATAGAAAATATTAAACTATGCAAAGAACTCTAAAAATCAACAATAAGAAAGCCAACAACTCAATTTTTAAAATGGGTGAAAAATCTGAATAGTTGCCTTATCAAATAAGATATACACATGGCAAACAAATATATGAAAAATGTTCACCATCACTATTATTTGGAAATTGCAAATTAAAACAATAGCATACCTATTAGAATAACTAAAAATTTATACAAATTGCTGGTAAAAAAATTTGGAAGAACAGATGATCTCATTTATTGCTAACTGCAATGCAAAGTAGAACAGTCACTTTGGGAAAGTGATTCGAAGTTTATTATCAAGCTACAAATAGTCTCACCACACAACCAGAAAGAGCACTTAAATGTATTTATCCAACTAATTAGAAATGTATGTCTACACAATAACTGCACGTGAATGTTCATAGCAGCTTTTTTTTGTAATTAACAAAAACTGGAGGCAACCAAGATGTCAGTCAATTATTAATAAAAAACTATACTATATTTATAAGAAGGATCACTATTCAAGGATTAAAAAATGTGTTCTCAGGACACAAAAAGGCATGGATAAATTTTAAATACATAATGCTAATAAAATAATCAAGTCTAAAAAGTCTACACTGCATATGATCCCAACTTTTAAAAAAATTTATTTTATGGGAGGCTGAGATGGGAGAATAGCTTGAACCAACAAGTTTGAGACCAGCCTGGGCAACATAGTGAGACCTCACCTCTCTGTTTAAAAAATAATAATAATAAATAAAGATTGTAAAAAATGAAAAAAATGTTTTAAAGATGTGTACAATTCAGGATTAAGTACATAAATGGACATTATACAGGTGAAGTTTGCCCCCTCCCCATTGATCCTCACTTCACCTGGTTTGAAATCAGGTACTCTTTTGATGTTATATTTCCCCCCAACCCTAGCAGTGTTCTGCTAATGCCTATCCCTTTCTTGTAGTATTATGATAAGTGTTCAGTGTCTGCTTATGAGTGAGAACATATGGTTTGGGGGAAGGAAGGTAGACTTGAACAGGTGAAGTGTAAGGAGCTTTTTATGGTGGTAAAACTATTCTGTATGATAAAATAATGGTGGTTATATGACAGCATATATTTGCTTATGGCCATAGAAGTTTACAGCATACAGAGTGAACCTTAATGTATGCAATTTAAAACACAACACTTTTTGGAGATTGAAGGATCTTAAAGAAATTAAAAATACAGATAATCAATATGTCTTATAAATATATGAAATAACTTCACTGAAGTGGTTAGAGAAATAGGTACTAGCCTAGGTTATCTTTAAAAGTCTATAGTACTTATAAGACTGAAAATAAAAATGAAATGAGAAAAGTTGTACATAACAACTTTAGTTGATAAAATTATTTCCCATGGGGTATCAGGTTAACAGTTCCAATAATAATATACAAATGTACTTGAATTAAACAATTATGAATATGGATGGTGGATGGTAGGAGTTTGCAGACAAGCAAGGGGATGAGTACAGAGTGATCCGTGCAGTAATTAATTAGAGTGGAACACATCATATTAAATTATGTTAGCTTAATAGAGATCTCATCTTTTTTTCTAGTTTTATTCTCAAATAAAAGGAGCAAGTGTCCTTGGAGAAGTGGGTAAGCCTGGGGCAGTACATATAGAAGATGATCTTGGAAAGGTTTGTAGTGCCAGAATTTGAGAAAGTACAAAATAAAGAAAGGAGAGAAAGGAAAGATAGGGAAGGGAAAGAGAAAGGAAGAAAAAAAAGGAAAGGAGAAAAAAGAAGAGGGGAGGGGGCAGGAAAAGGGAGGGAAGGGGAGCCCACAATGTTGGGAGTATTGTGAAAGGGACATAAGAGTCAGCAGAAAGAGCTCCTAATGGCCAACAATTTGTATGGAAAAAAAAAAGAGTAACATAATATTGTGTATAATCCAAAGTACAAAATAAATATGTTTGCGTGGATATGAATAAAGAAATAAAACAATCAATGAGGAGAAGAGAAAAATATCTCATGCAGAATTCCAAATAATGTACTCTTCCCCAAATAAGGTTACAATTCCCCACTTCTTAAGCATGAGCTTGTATTTTCAAGGCAGAAGAGATAGAGTTTTAAAAAATAAAGATAAATAAAAGTACTGACTAATAATTTAAAATATTTAAGTAGCCCCATTATTTAAAGATAACATGTCATCAATAATACTATGTTAACTTAATAAATTATTTTCATTTTAATATTCTATGAAATTAATTTATTGCACTTTTTAAAAGTGTCTGTGACTTCTGCCATAAATGGTACATGCACAAGACTTTATGTCCTATAATTATTCCTATAATAATAGGTTCTCCATATTAAGATAATAAAGTATTCTCCATTTATAGTCAGTTAGGCTTCATCCCTGGGATGCAAGTCTGGTTGAACATTTGTAAGACCATAAATGTAATTAAATTCATCAACAGATATAAAAACAAAAACCACATGATTATATCATTAGATGCAGAAAAAGCTTTTGATAAAATCCAGCACCCCTTCTTGATAAAAAACCCTCAAGCATCTAAGCATAGATGGAGCATACCTCAAAATAGTAAGAGCCATTTATGAGAAACCCACAGCCAGCATACTGCTAAACAGACAGAAATTTGAACCATTTTCCTGAAAACCAGAACAAGACAAGGATGTCCATTCTCATGTCTCCTATTCAGTATAGTTTTGGAAGTCCTAGCAAGAGCAATCAGAAAAGAGAAGGTGATCAGGGGTATCCAAATAGGAAAAGAGGGAATAAATTATGGTGGATGACAAGATTCTATACCTTGAAAAACCAAGAGAATCTGTCAAAAACCTCCTTGCACTGATAAAGGACTTTGGCAAAATCTCAGGGTATAAAATAAATGTGCAAAAGACAATTGAATTTCTATACACTGATAATAAACAAACAGAAACCCAAATAAAATGCACAAGTCCATTCAAAATAGCCACACACACACACCAAAAAAATACCTTGGCATCTTCCTAACCAGAGATGTAAAAAACCTTTACAATGAAAACTGCAAAACACTGCTCAAAGAAATCAAAGATGACACAAACAAGTGGAAAAATATTCCATGCTCATGGATTGGAAGAATCAACTTTGCTAAGATGCCCATTCTACCTAAGGCAATCTACAGATTTTTGCAGTATCCTTCAAATTACCAGCAACATTCATCTCAGACCTAGAAACAATGACACAGGAATGCATATGGAAACATAAATGACCAAAAATTGCCAAAACAATCCTCAGCAAAAAAAAAAAAAGAAAAGAAAAAAAAGAAAAAAAAGAAGAAAAAAGCTGGAGGTATCACACTCCCAGACTTTAAACTTTATTATAAATCTACAATAATCAAAACAGCCTGGTATTGGTACAAGACCAGTCATTTAGACCAACGGAATAGAATTGAGATTCCAGAAGCAAAACTTCAATTTCTTAACCAATTTATCTTTGACAAAGGCTCCACTACCAATCACTGAGGAGAGGAGAACCTATTCAGTAAATGGTGCTGGAAAAACTGGCTGCCCATATAGAGAAGATTAAAACAGGACCCCTCCTTATCCCCATAAACAAAAATCAACTCTGAATGGATCAGAGACCTAAATATAGAACCTCAAACTATAAGAACTTTAGAAAATGTAGGAGACACTCTTATGGAAACTGGGACTGTTAACCAATTCCTGATCAAAACCCAAGTGCCCATGCCATAAGAGATAAGATAGAAAGTGGGACCTCGTCAAACTGACAAGCTTCTGCAAAGCCAAAGAAACCATCAAGAGAGCAGGGAGATATCCAACAGACTGGGAAAAAATGTTTGCCAACTCTATGTCTGACAAAGACCTAACATCTAGACTCTACAAAAACTCAAACATGCTGAAAAGAAAAAAATAAACAGTCCTATTACAAAGTGGGCAAAAGATATGAATAAGCAGTACTCAAAAGAAGACATATGAGCAGCCAACAGATACATGAAAAAAATGTTCAGCCTCACTAATCATCAAAGAAATGCAAATTAAAACTACACTGAGATACCACCTAACTCCAGTAAGAATGGCCATCATAAATAACTCAAAGAATAAGAGACACTGGAGAGAATGTGGCTTAAAGAGAATACTTCTATACTGTTGGTGGGAGTGTAAACTAGTACAGCCTCTGTGGAAAACAGTGTGGCAATTCCTAAAAGTACTAAAAATCAACCTTCCATATGACCCTGCAATCCTGCTACTAGGAATACACCCAGAAGTACTCAAGTCATTCTATAAAAAATATCCCTGCACATGTATCTTTATCGCAGCATTGTTCAAAATAGCAGGAACATGGAACCAAATGTGCTGCCCATCAGAAGTATACTAGAAAAAATTTTTTGGTATATATACATAATGGAATATTATGCAGTCATAAAGAAGAACAAAATCATGAACTTCATAGCAACCTGGATGGACAAAGAGTCCATAATACTTAGTGATCTTTCACAGAAACAAAGAACTAAGTATCACATGTTTTCACTCATAAGTTGACCATGAACAACTATCTTAATACCCTAAGAAAAGGACTGACAGTAGTGGGAAATTGTGGGAATGTGGGAAGGAGACAGAGAGGTGGGATTGACAGTAGTGGGAAACTGCATGGGAAAGAGGGTGACACACATCATCAACAAGGGTACCTGCACAATGAATTTGTATACTTGACCCTGAATTATACCCCAGAATTTTAAAATTAAAAAAAATTTAAAAAAAGAAAAATGAAACTGGGCAGCAAATTAGTGTACTTTTTATAAGACAACACATTTCACAATTTATCTAAAGAATTATTCACCTATTACTGGAAAAGCAGAGAGAATAAAATCCCTTAAACTCTGAAACCAATATTCTAATGCAGATTTGTTTGGATCAAAAGTGAAATTTCCTCAGGCTGGACCTTCTAACTCTGTGAAGAAAAATATAAAAACTAAAAAGCAGGTATATTATTTCATTCATAAAAATCTGTTCTCCATATTTTTTTTCTGTGAGATTGTCAGAAATGTGTATTGAGTCTATTTATAAGGTTTTATAGTTTTATATTATATAAAACAAGATTGATATGTACTTAATGCTTTCCTGGGGTTGCTCAATAATGAATATTTATTAAGTAGCTACAGTATTTAATAAAAATAATCATACAAGCCAAAAATCCCAGGGTGCCATTTTGGCAATTTGAAGAATGAAAAACAAATCTCATTGAGAAATGTACATCTCTTTGGAATGCTTCAAAAGATCAGAAGCAAAAATCTCATTGTAAAATGGCAAAGAGGCATCAAATTAGCCATTTGTGAAATTGTATTTTCCTGCCATATATTATTTATGTGTCCTTGGACAGGATTAAAATATTGTGATCAATCTGGTTGCAAACTATTGCTCTTGGACAAAGTTCTAGGTAATGTAGTAAACATGGCAATTGGTATAATTTGTAAAATTTTAGTGAAATAATTCATTCCATGCTGCACACTAGATTTATTTAATAAACAATGTAAAATTTCAAGACCAGGGTGGAGCTTAAGATGACCACAAGACAGGTCGGAATGTGAGAGTCTGCAAAAGCAAGTGTCCATAAAGACTCTCTGCATGAGTAGGCATGCACTGATAGGATACTGAAAGTCCATCTGAGGGGATACCCGGGTTTAAGCAATCAGGGACCCCTCTGAGGTTAACTGCAAGCCCCCACCACCCTGAGATTGGAGCAAGGGGCACAAGATCATCTGATATTTTTCACCTGGCACCTGACCACACCATCACCTGTTATAGTGGATAGCTGGAGCCCTGGATCTGATCATTGGAGAGGGAGGATGGGGAGAGACAGAGAGGAGTCCCCTGCTTCGTGAGAAGATGCCAAACACAGCCATTTTCCCTGTCTCGGGACCAGGCAGAAACCTACATTGCCCTGCCCAGATCCGGCTAGCTCCTCCGAGGCTCCAACTTTGGACCTAAGATAATCTCATCAAACTGGGAGAGACAGAACCCCCTCCCCCATGCTGGATCAGACACAGGTCAGAACTGAGTGGCAGACTTCACAAGTTGCAAGCCGAGTGAGTTCAGATCTGATCCATCCTCCTCCCACAATAGACCTGGAACATATGGCCCAAGTAGTGAGCACATCAACCTGAGCTGAGAGTAACCCTATCTGCCTGCACTAAGAGCTAGAGATCAGAGCTTAAAGGATGTTGGACTTACAGGAACAACCTCAGAGTGAGTTTGGTTTCTTGTTTTTATTTTTATTTTTTGTCTGTTTGTTTGGCTCATTTTTGTTTTTTGTTTTTTGCTTTTTTTTTTAGCTTTTGTCCTCTTCCTTTCTTTTTTTGATAATTTTTTTTCATACTTGCTTTGTTTCTGATATTTTACTGATTTTTTAAATGTTCTTTAGACTTCCTGTTTGTGTAGGGAAAGAGTACATCAATAGGGAGATTTTCTTGGATTGTGTGCTTGTATGATTATCTTTAAGTTTTAGGATTTCTTTTTTTTTTACTCTTTCCTGTCTTTGTGTCTCTTTTCATTTGTTAATAGGTACATCCATTTATTTTTCCTCTTACTCTTCTCTCTCTCCACCTTCCTTTTGCCCTCCTCTTACCTTTTTCCATTCTTTTCCTTTTTCTTACCTCATTTTCATCCAGGGAGCAAACCTATATCCTCACTGCATGGACAGATTGTAAGGCAGTGGAAACTGGGTTCCAGGGTGCCCACACATGTCAGTGGATACTGGGATCTGTAGATAGATTTTGACTCACAAATGTCCCCTCAATTAAATCTCAAAACTGCAGAAAGTTACAGCCCCCAACCCACAGTCTAGCTTCAGAATTGAACAAATCCAGAAGATCCACATAAGAAAGAATAGGAGATTGAGCAAACAAAAGTAAAAGCAACCTGCCATCCCTGAACATTAGAATTAAAGAAGAGGAAATAAAAATGGGGGGAGGAAAATCTACACAAATGAAGAAAAACCAAAAGAAGAACATGGGTCTCACACAGAACCCTGGGAGGTCAGAAAGTGAGAAAACAGACTTTGGAATACAAACCATGAAGAGCCCACAGCATGACTGGTTTCAAACTACAAACCCAGACATCAAGACATTAATAGAGAAAATAAATAAAATTGAGGAGAGACAAGAGTAGAGAATGAAGATATTGATAACTGAGATAACATTAGTGAAGAATACTGTGAGTGAAATAAATAATAAACTGCTAAGCATGAAAAGCAGAATTAGCTAAGCAGAAGAAAGAATCTCAGAGCTTGAGGACCAAAATATAGAACTAATCCAAACTGCCAAAAACATACAAAAGAAGCATAAAAAGACAGAACAAAACCTTCAAGAGATGAGTGATTATTTCAAGAGGCCAAATCTTAGAGTAATTGGGATTCCTGAGGAAGAGAGACAGAAACCACCCTGGAACAAAGATTCCATGAAATTATTCAAGAAAACTTTCCTCATCTCATCAGTGATGCAACCATTCAAACACAAGAGATTCAGAGAACCCCTGTAACACAAGAGATGAGAGAATCAACTCCTAAATGCATAGTAATTCATCTAAACAAAGTAGGTATAAAATAAAAAAATTCTAAAGGCAACAAGAGAAAAAGGTCAAACTACCCACCAGGGAAGACCAATTAGAAAAGCAGCAGATTTATCTACAGAAACACTTCAGGCTAGGAGAACTTGGAAGCAAATCTTCAAAGTTCTCAAAGATAAATAATTTCAACCAAGAGTAACCTAATCAGCTAAGCTAAGCTTCATCAGTGAGGGAGAATTAAAATCTTTCTCAGTCAATTCCCTAAGAACTTACACTGCATTTAGATCAGCTCTACAAGAAACACTTAAGAAAGTATTAAACACAGAAATAAGAACGACAGTGTTCTTCATAAGAGTGCAGGAAAAAGATTGAAAACACACATGAATCAATCCAAAAATCAAAAGAAACATAAACAAACAGGAACAACAGCACCTCTATAAGAACCTCATGACAGGGATAAACTCTCATATTTCAATAATTAGCCTGAATATGAATGGATTAAATGCACCACTGAAATGTCACAGAATGGCAAAATGGATAAAATATCACGAGGCAACAATATATTGTCTCTAAGAGACTCATCTCACCAGAAAGAACACCCCCAGACACAAAGTAAGAGGATGGGAAGCAAAATTTCAGACAAATTAATGCAGGAGTTATAATCTTAATATCAGAAAAAACACCCCTTAAGCTATCAAAAAATTTTAAAAATACAGAAAGTCATGACTTAATGATAAAAGTTTCAATCCATCAACAAGAAATATCCATTCTAAACATATATGCCCCCAGCATAGGAACACAATCTTTCATAAAGCAACTTCTAGGCAAACTTTAAAAAGTTATTGACTCTAACACTATCATAGCTGGGAACTTTAATACCCCACTCACAACCTGGACAGATTTTCAAGACAAAAAATCAGAAAGGAGATCTGGAACCTCAATGAGACACTTGACAAAATGGACTTAATTGATACCTACAGAACACCCCACCCAACCACCATAGAATATACATTCTACTCATCACCAGATGAAAAAATACTCTAAGGCTGATCACATCCTTGGCAATAAATAAAGCATAATCAAATTTCATAAGATTGAAATTCTGCCACGCACCTTCTCAGACCACAGTGGAATAAAAATAAATATCACAAACAAAGCTCCCCAAAAACCCACAAAGACATGGACACTAAAGAGCATGATACTAAGCACCTCCTGGGTCAACATGGAAATCTAAACAGATTAAAAGATACCTGAAAACAAATGAAAATGAAGAAACATCTTACCAAACTCTCTGGGATACAATGAAAGTAGTAGTAAGAGGAGAATTCATATCTCTACAAACACACATGAGAAAATGGAAAGATCACAAGTTAACAGCCTAATAAGACACTAAGGAAGATGGAAAAGCAAGACCACCAAAATTCTAACTTCAGCAGAAGAATCCAGATCACCAAAATAAAAGCCCAAATCTAGGACATAGAAGACAAAAATATAATACAAAAAATCATTGAAACCAAAACCTGGTTCTTTGAAAAGATAAACAAGATTGATAGTCCCCTAGCTAGATTTACCAAGAAAAAGAGAGAAAAAGCCCAAATAAACTCAATTAGAAACACAAAAGATGAAGTCACATCTGACCCTGAAGAAATACAAAAGATTGTCAGAGACCACTATGTACACTTGTATGGAAATAAACTTGAAAACCTGAAGGAAATGGAGGACTTTCTGACATCACACAACCTCTCTAGGTTGAAATGGGAAGAATTTTAGACCCTAAATAGAACAATAACCATCAAGGAAATTGACTATGTCATAAGAAATCTACCTACCAAAAAAAGCCCTGGACGGATGGCTTTCCAGCAGAATTCTACCAAACATACAAGGAGGAACTGATATCAATCCTATTGAAAGTATTGATCTTTCACTTGTGTTCGCAGCCGCGGTAGCACTGCCATCGCCCTCCAATGCCAGCACCACTTGTAACTCGCCAAGCTCCAGCTGAAGAAGAAGAGGAGTAAGTAAGGAGGTCTCTATACCATGGCTTGTACAAAGCAGACTGCCCACAAATCCACTGGTGGTAAAGCACACAGAAAGGATCTGGCTACAAAAGCTGCTTGGAAGAGTGCACCCTTTACTGGAGGGGTGAAGAAACCTCATCATTACAGGCCTAATACTGTGGCACTCCATGAAATTAGATGTTATCAGAAGTCCACTGAACTTCTGATTCGCAAACTTCCTTTCAAGCATCTGGTGAGAGAAATTGCTCAGGACTTCAAAACAGATATGTACTTCTAGAGCACAGGTATTGGAGCTTTGCCGGAGTTAAGTGAGGCCTATCTGGTTAGCCTTTTTGAAGACACCAACCTGTGTGCTATCCATGCCAAACATGTAGCAATTATGCCAAAAGACATCCAGCTAGCATGCTGTATATGTGGAGATCTTACTTAAATTCACTATGATGGGAAATATTTCATTCTCAAAAAAAAAAATTCTCTTCTTGTTTTTATTGGTAATTCTGAACGTTAGATTCCCTCCCACCATGGGGTCAAAAGGTACCTAAGTATATGATTGCTAGTGGAAAAATAGGGGACAGAAATCAGGTATTGGCGAATTTTCCATTTTCATTTGTGTGTGAATTTTTAATATAAAAGTGGGGATGTAAAGCATTAATACAAGTCAAAATGTTTCAGTAAACAAGTTTCAGTGGTTCAACTTTATGACAATTATAAATAAACCTGTTAAATTTTTCTGGACAATGCCAGCATTTGGATTTTTTTTTAAAACAAGTAAATTTCTTATAGATGGCAACTAAATGGCATTTGTAGCATTTTTATCATACAGTAGATTCCATCCGTTCACTATAATTTTCTAACTGAGTTGTCCTACATGCAAATACATGTTTTTAATGTTGTCTGTCTTCTGTGCTGTTCCTGTAAGTTTGCTATTAAAATACATTAAACTGTTTTTTAAAAAGAAAGTATTCCAGGCAATTGAGAAAGATGGAACGCTCCCCAAATCATTTTATGAAACTAACATCACATCAATACCCAAGCCAGGTAAAGATCTAACAACAAAAGAGAACTACTGGCCAATATCCCTGATGAACATAGAAACTAAAATTCTCAACAAGAACCTAGCAAACCAGATTCAACAACACATATCAAAAATCATCTACCACAACCAAGTAGGCTTCATCCCTGGGATGCAAGACTGTTTCAACCTTCATAAGACCATAAACGTAATTTAATATATCGAGAGATGTAAAAACAAAAACCACAAGATTATTTATGTAGATGCAGATAAAGCTTTTGATAAAATCAAGCACCCTTTCTTGATAAAAACCCATGAAAAACAAGGCATAGATGGAACATACCTCAAAACAGTAAGAACCATCTACAAGAAACCCACAGCCAGCATACTGCTAAACAGACAAAAATTGTAGCCATTTCCCCTGAAAACAGGAACAAGACAAGGATGCCCACTCTCACCCCTCCTGTTCAGCATAGTTTTAGAAGTTCTGTCAGAGAAAAGAAGTCGATCAGGGGTATCCAAATAGGAAAAGAGGAAACCAAGGTATCCCTCTTTGCAGACGACATGATTCTATACATTGAAAACCCAAGAGAATCTGTCAAAAACCTCCTTGCACTGATAAAGGAGTTTGGCAAAGTCTCGAGGTATAAAATAAATGTGCAAAAGACAATAGCACTTCCATACACTAATAATATACAAACAGAAACCCAAATAAAAATCACAATCCCATTCACAATAGCCACATACAAAAAAATGTAATACCTTTCATCTTTCTAACCAGAGACATGAAAGACCTTTACAATGAAAACTACAGAACACTGCTCAAAGAAATCAATGACACAGAAAAGTGGAAAAATATTCCACGCTCATAGATTGGGAGAATCAACATCGTTAAGATGTACATTCTACCTGAGACTATCTACAGACTTAATGCAATTCCCATCAAATTGCCAAGAACATTCTTCTCAGACCTAGAAACAATACAGGAATTCATATGGAAAAATAAGTGACCACAAATAATCAAAACAATCCTCAGCAAAAAAAAAAAACAAAGCATAAGGTATCACATTCCCAGACTTTAAATTTTATTATAAAGCTACAATAATCAAAACAGCCTGGTATCGGTACAAGATCATGCATATAGACCAATTGAATAGAATTGAGATTCCAAAAGCAAAACCTCAATTTCTCAACCAACTCATCTTCAACAAAGCCTACACCACCAACCACTGGGGGTAGTAGAGGAGAACCTTTTTAGTAAATGGTGTTGGGAAAACTGGTTGACCACATGCAGAAGATTGAAAACGGGACCCCTACCTATCCCCATACACAAAAATCAACTCTAAATGGATCAGAGACCTAAACATAAAACCTCAAACTATAAGAACCTTAGAAAATATAGGAGACAATCTTATGGAAATTGGAACTGTTAACCAATTCCTGATCATAACCCGAAGTGCCCATGCCATAAGAGATAAGATAGACAAGTGTGACCTCATCAAACTCACAAGCTTCTGCAAAGCCAAAGAAACCATCACGAGAGCAGGGAGACAGCCCACAGACTGGGAAAAAATATTTGCCAACTCCTTTCTGACAAAGGCCTAACATCTAGGATCTACAAGGAACTCAAACATGCTGAAAAGAAAAAAAAAAAGCAGCCCCATTACAAAGTGGGCAAGAGATTTGAATAGACAGTTCTCAAAAGAAGACATATGAGCAGCCAACAGATATATGAACAAATGTTCAGCCTCACTAGTCATCTAAGAAATGCAAATAGATACCATCTCACTCCAGTCAGTATGGCCATCATCAATAACTCAAAAAATAACAGATGCTGGAGAGGATGTGGCCAAAAGGGAACACTTCCACACTGTTGGTGGGAGTGTAAACTAGTACAGCCTCTGTGGAAAACAGTGTGACAATTCCTAAACGTTCTAAACATCGACCTTCCATATGACCCTGCAATCTCCCTCCTAGGAATATACCTCAAAACTCAAATCACTCTGTGAAAAAGATACCTGCACACGTATATTTATTGCAGCATTGTTCACAATAGCAATAACATGGAACCAAACATGCTGCCCATCAAAAGAGAACTGGATACAAAGATGTGACGCATATACACAATGAAATATTACGCAGTCATAAAGACGAACAAAATCATGAACTTCGCAGCAACCTGAATGGAATTAGAGTCTATAATACTGAGTGATCTTTCACAGAAACAAAGAACTGAATATCACGTTCATACTCATAAGTGGACCTTGAACAACTATCATCATGAGAAAAGGATTGACAGTAGTGGGGAACTGCTGGAGTGTAGGGGGACAGGGAGGTGGGATTGGCAGTAGTGAGAACCTGCCTGGGGCAGGGGGGAGACACCTCATCAACAAGGGTACCTGCACAATGAATATTTGTATACCTAGACCTGAATTGTACCCTACAATTTTAAAATAAAAAAATTTAAAAAAAGAAGAAGTTCGCAAAAAAATAGAAAAACTTTCAAGACCAACTCAAGGAAGGAAGTGTTTCCATCTATCTTAAAATAGAAAATCCTTGAATGTGTGAGACTGATCCTATCCTTGATATAATCCTCATTGAGGATTTAATCCTTGATGAAAAGAAAATGAAAAGAACTGATTGAATTTCAAAATCTTCTTTTATTTTTCATTTTAAAGATGTGTAGTACAATTCAGGATTAGGTAGATAAAGGACCATGATACAGGTAAAGTTTCGGCCTCCCTTTGGTCCCCACTTCATCTGGTTTGCGATCAGGTACTCTTATTAGTGTTGTGTGTCCCCCTCCCCACTTCCCTCTACTGCCAATTCCTTTCTAATAGTATTACAGTAAATATTTAGGGTCTGCTTATGAGTGAGACATGTGGTACTCAGTTCTTTGTTTCTGTGATAGATTACTAGGTATGATATACTATAAATCCGTCCAAGTTGTTACGAAGTCCATAATTTTGTCCTTTTTATGCCTGCATAATATTCTAATTGACCTTTTGTATGACCAAGCAATTTCTCTTTTGGAAATATACCCAGAGGGACTCACGTTATTCGATAAAAAAGATACCTGCACACACGTTTATTGCAGCACTATTCACAATAGCAAAAACATGGAACCAACTATGCCACCTATCAAAAGTGGATGATCAAAAAAATATTTTAATTAGTTTGAATATTGCATTGAATGCCATAGTAAAGAATCATTTAAAATACATTTTACCTGAGTAATTTTTATTCACAAAAATAAAAATATTGAGCCGGGCTCGGTGGCTCAGCCTGTAATCCCTCGCTTGGGGAGGCTGAGGTGAGTGGATTGCCTGAGCCCACGGGTTCGAAACCCACCTGGGCAGGCGAGAACTCATCTCTACAATAAATAAAAAAAAAATCAGTCGGGCGTGGTAGCACGCGCCTGTAATCCCGGCTACTCGGAAGGCTGAGGCGGAAGGATCGCCGGAGCCCAGCAGGTCGAGGCTGCGGTGGCCGGGAGTGGCCACTGCACTCCAGTCTGGGCGACAAAGTGAGACTCCAACTCAAAAAAAAATAAAATAAAATAAAATAAATAAAAAATAAAATAAAAATATTGGACAATGCCAGATATTAGAGAGTCTATGGATGTAGCAATCTGTTATATATAACAGGCTACATGTCTGTGAATTAAGATATCTTCTTTAAGAAATTATTTTATATTATCTTGTGAAGCCAAGCTTTCACATAGTCCATGTGTCAACAATTCCTTTTTAAAGTATATAACAGAAATAATTTTGCACATCTGCAAACAAAGTAGTCATAAACGTGTTCATAATTGTACTGTTTGTGATAGTAGCAACATAAAAACAAAAGATTCTAAAAGTCATTGGTAACACTATTTGAATTAAATGAGCATATTTCAAAAGATTGCATAGGGCATTCCTTTTTTTCAGGCAAAGAGAAAGAAGGGGAGACATGAGAAGATTGACTCCAAAGAGAAACTAGCCCCCTTGCCTAAGGCATTATTTTTTATAAACATCAGAACAATAACTGACACATATTGTAATTTAAGCAAACAGGAATCTATGATAAAACTATTTTAAAAGTAATTTTATTAATTAATTAATTTATTTTTATCTTAAAGACGTGGGGTACAATTCAGGGATAGGTATACAAATGTTCATTATGCAGGTGCCCTTGTTGATGAGGTATGCCACCCTCCCCTGGATGTTTTCCAGTATTGCCTAAAGCTACCATTAAAGAAAAAAAAAATTAAGTATTGTACTAAATGTCCAGGACAGAAGAGTGAGAGTAAAATAGATGGATAGTATAGGCAAGGTAAGTGTAAGCTATTGTCAGCATTCTAGTTCACAGACGATGAACAAGTAAACAAACAAGTAAATGTAAGCCATCCACTGTATTATGCACACTCTGTGACATTCAGAAAAAAAACAAAACTATAGTGACAGTTAAAATATCAGTGGTTACTAAGAGGAAGGAAAAGGAAGGAATGAATAGGCAGAACGCAGAGGTCTTTTAGGGCAATGATATATAGTATCCTATAAGATGCTATAAGGGTGGATGCCTGTCATTATGCATTTATCAAAACCCATAGAATGTATAGCATCATGAATAAACTCTAATGTAAACTATGGACTTTGGGTGATAATGTGTCAATGCAAATTTGTCTATTGCAATGAATGTAGCACACTGATGAGAAATGTTGGTTGTGGATGGGGACTCTGCTTGTGGATTCAGGGAATATATGGAAACCGACCTTCCTGCTCAATTTTCTGTGAACCTACAACAGACAAAGTCCATTAGAAAGCCAAAAATGCACCATCTTATGTCAACGATGGTAGTACAAATTAAGATTAATTCAATTCTGAATATGAAATTTATATTTTTAAACCGACCAGTTTACAGTATTATAAATTAAAAATTAAAAAAACCCATTTATTTGTTATTTAAAAAGCTTGGGAAACAAAATAGATGGGAACATTATTTTATATTTGACATAATAACAGACATATATTTGAATTTACATTTAATTTTAAATATTTGTACAATGTTTCTTCAACTCATGAATGAGAGTGTTTTACTATCACTATGCTCATTCAACACTATATATACAAATGAGTAATTTAAGGCAAGAAAAACAATTCTAATGTACCAGAGTAGGAAATAATTATAAACCTCTCACTATTTTGTGTATCAAAAATATTAAATTGTTTTCCAATTATTAATAGTGACAGAAAATTATATTGGCTTATAAACTTAATCGAACAATTATAGAGACGATGTATGAATAAAGCAACACCACAAATAAATTTAAAAAACTCTGTTCCATACTATGAATATAAATCAATTCCAACTAGATATGGCAACTTAAATTTGCAAAGCAAAACCTTAACATTTCTTAAAAGAAATAATGTTAGCATAGAAAAGAGAGGAAATCTTCAACAAGGTGAAAGAAAATAGACCAAATTTAAAAATGAACAAATTTGACTACACTATAACTTTTCTGCACAAAATGTTATTAAACATCAATATAGAAGCTGAAGACTTAGCAAAGATATTTGAAATGAGTACAATATCAGAAAATTATATTCACTAAGATCAATAAAAGGCAATTTACCCTCCAAAACAAGAGCAAAAAATACAAAAAATTAATTTATAAAATGTTTTAAAGATTGGATCACAAAATAACCAAGGAAACAAACCTACCCACATTTAGACATTATCTCAAATCCAGAAAACTGACAAAAAAAATATAATCTGATAATTCCTGCTGCTGCGAAAAATGTTGAGTAATTGAAATTGTTTTCCATGGATCTAAACAGTATACCAGCCTGAAGAGCAATTTGGCAAGATTTTAACAATGTGATAAAGAAATTCTAGGAAGATGACAATGTGACAAAGTTTTTAATCTTCTTCAATCCCTTTATAGAACAGACAGGGCAAAAGGAAAAAATAACCAAAAATTCTTTGCATAACTTAAAAAACAAAACTTGTTGAAAATGTACCCACATAAACCTCAAAGTACAATGGGTGGAGAAAAATCACTTCAGCTTAAAGAATACATAATATCAGTCAGCAGAGAAGGAAAAAGTGTATCTCAGAAAAAGAGCTGAGAGCAAAAGAATGTGAAAATTAGTCAAGTGTACTCAACTAGAGAGTGCAAAAGGGCAATTACTGAAGAATTGGGAGGGCTTTGGACATCTACAGGTATTTGACACAGTTCTGAAACCAGATTTGAAAAAGCTTGTATTATTTTTCTTCTGCGATATAGCAAATCACCACAACCTGAATGAGATTGAAACAATCCATTTTCATCTTCTCACGTTTTCTGTTTGTCAGGCTTACTAGGCCCTCTCCTTGTCGTCTCGGAAGACTGCCATATAGATTTCAGTCTGCATTGCCATCTGGAGCATTTGCAGGGGGAAAAAAATGCTACTAAGCATACTTAGGTTGTTTACCGTGCAGGTATAAGACTGACTACCTGACTTCCTGCTGGTTGTCTCATGAAGGTCATACTCTAAGTTCTGTGACATGTGGCTCCTGATGCTGGCCTCTCATTTTCTACCAGGTGGGGTACAAAGTCCTAAGAGGTGGTCTGCTAGCAAGATGAAGTTCCGCATAATGTAGCTTAATCATAGAAATGGCATCCCAGCATTTTTTTTCTCTTCTTTTCTTCATTTTAAAGATGTGGGGTACAATTCAGGGTTAGGTATACAAATGTTCATTATGCAGGTACCCTTGTTGATGAGGTGCCCCACTCCCTCCCCAGCAGTTTCCCTTAACTGCCAATCCCACCCCCACCCAGGCAGTTTCCCCCTACTGCCAATCCCTTTCTTATAATATTATGATAATTGTCCAAGGTCCACTTATAAGTGAGAACATATGATACTTTGTTCTTTGTTTCTGTGATAGATCACTGAATATGATGGACTCTAAATCCATCCAAGTTGCTGCAAAGTCCCTATGTTTGCTCTTCTTTATGACTGCATAATATTCCATTGTGTTTATGTATCACATTTTGTTTTAATCCAGTCCAGCTTTGATGGGCAGCATGGTTGAGTCCATGTTTTTGCTATTGTGAATAGAGCTGCTACAAACTTGCATGTGCAGGTATCTTTTTTGGTAGAATGATTTGAGTTCCTCTGGGCATATTACCAATAGGGGGACTGCTGGGTCGTGTGGAAGGTCAACTTCTTGTTCCTTCAGAAATTGCCACACAGTCTTTCAAAGAGACTGCACTGGTTTGCATTCCCACCATCAGTGTAGAAGCATTCCTTTTTCTCCACAACCACGTCATTTTTGATAGTTTATTCATTAGAAACAATTTGCAGCTAATGCCCACAATCTATGGGAGAGAATTGCACAAAGTATGAGACCAGTGAGCTGGGGATTATGACAGACTACACGCTCTCTATGTTCATGTTATGACAGGACCGAAACAAAAAAATAACAAAAACAAAACAAAGCAAAACAAAAAGCAATAAGAACAAAACAACAACAACAAACTGAAACTATCTTCCAGAACACCGAACTATACTGAGAATAACGGAGAGGTATTGATTTCAAATTTCAGACAAATAAAGAAAATAGAAATAGAACAAAGAGAAATACTTAGAGGTAGAAATGAAAGCGTCATCTCAGAGGATATAAAATCATTTATTTTAACCTTAATGAAGACTGATAACTATTATTCTAAGCTGTTTCCTTTTTCTAACAATTCAAATTAATTTCACAAGCAAATGATCTCAAAAAGTATCACTGCTAAGTTTCAAAAAAGTATTTATAAGCCAACACACAGTAAGAAGCTCTATAATATCTTTTGAGAAAATTTAAAAATTTCTGGCAAAATCTGCCAACAAAACAGATAAAAATTATGAGCTATCATTTCAAAATAACACAAATTTAATTAAGAAAATCATGAAATACACGAAAGAAAACATTGAATTATAACTAGAAAAACTAGTGAAAGCAATATAGAGCTCAGGACAAAATAAGCCATGACATAATAAGAAACACTTTAAAGCAAAGACAAAACTAGATTAAAATTAATAAGCACAATAGATGCTCTATAAAAAACAAAATATGAAAAGGAGAACATTTAAAAAAATTAAATACAACAGAAGAACTAAAAGGTTTTTAAAAAGATATGAGTACAGAAAAGTTACATATCATAATGTAAGGGAAAATATTCAGAAAAAATTCATCATAATCTTAAATATGTTTGCACACAATAACATTATTTCAAAATATAAAAAACAACAACTGACAAAACTAAAAAGAGAGAAATTTAAAATCTGCAGCAAGGGGACCTTAATGTACCTATTATACTAACTGGTAGAAAAATAAGATACAAAAACAATTATGAATACGGATTATAATGAACAATGGCAATAATAAATATATATAAATAACAACTCAATTTACATAATTGATATACATAAAATGTTGTGCCTATTGAAGACTTAGTTGATATTGTTTTAGTCAGATATTGACTACTTACCAAAATCTATAACATTTAAAACAATGAAAAAGTCCTCAAAAATTTTAAATCATTGAAATTATTCATAGTATGTTTTTTGTTTTTGTTTTTTTTTCTGGTTTTTTTTTGAGTTGAAGTCTCACTCTCGCCCAGACTGGAGTGCAGTAGCCGCTCCCGGCCACCACAGCCTCGACCTGCTGGACTCAGGTAATCTTTCCGCCACAGCCTTCAAGTACAGGCGTGCACTACCACGCCCAGCTAATTTTTGATTTATTGTAGAGATGAGGTCTCGCCAAGTTGCCCAGGCGGGTCATGTCTGTGTATATCTAGTGCTTAGCTCCCACTTACAAATGAGAACATTGTGGTATTTGGTT
>CAUYQG010004379.1:0-16150 GCA_963574415.1 Tarsius wallacei
ATGCAGCCATAAAGAAGGACAAACATATGGACTTCGCAGCAACTTGGATGGATTTAGAGTCTATCAAACTCAATGATCTATCATGAAAACAAAGAGCAGAGTGCCATATGTTCTCACTCATAAGTGGACCTTGAACAATTATCCTAATACTATAAGAAGGGGATTGGCAGTAGTGGGAAACTGCCAGGGGAGGGAGGGTGGGATTGGCAGTAGTGGGAAACTGCCGGGGGGCGGGGGGGCATACCTCATCAACAAGGGTACCTGCATAATGAACATTTGTATACCTAACCCTGAATTGTACCCCACATCTTTAAAATTAAAAAAAAAATTTTAAAGACAAAAAACTTGATGAGCTGGCCACACCCCATCCTGATTCAATCAGATTACCTGAGGTTGGGACTAGGCTATCAGTGCATTTTAATTTATCCCAGTGCTTCCAATATGCAGCCAAGTTCATGAATTATTGGTCTAGAAAAGTGGTTCTCACAATTGATTGTGCATGCAAACCTGCAGACTTTGCAAGAATGTAGATTCCTGGGCTTCAGAATGGCAACAGTAGGACCTGGGCATTGACATGTTTAGCAAGCATCTCAGATGATGATCATACAAACCAAAGTGTAAAACTTTTAGTAGTACAATAGAATCCCGTGGGAAATCCTTAAAGACCAGTGTCTGGCCACCCAGAGATTCTGATTCAGTTGATCCAGAGTGTGGCCCAGAAATCTGTAATTTTTGTAAGCTCCTCAGTTACTTTAATATGCAGTTAGGTTTGAGAGTCATTGCTAGTACATCACTAATACCCATGGAACTTGTTAAACTACATAGATGCCTATTCCCTACCTCAAAGCTAGTGAATCAGAATGTCACCATTGCAATTCTCATTCTTTCTGTTAAGAAAAAAAAAAGCAACCATTTTTCCCCACAGGGTCTAGCTCTGTTGCCCCAGCTGGAGTACAGTGGTGTGACCATAGCTCACTGCAGCCTCAACCTCCTGGGCTCAAGTGACTCTACTGTTTCAGGTTCCTGAGTAGCTAGCACTCTAGGTGCCTGCCCCCATGCCCAACTAATTTTTTTTTTTTGTAGAGATAAGGCCTTGCTATATTGCCCAGGCTGGTCTCAAACTCCTGGCCTCAAGCTATCCTTCTACCTCGGCCTCCCAAATTGCTGGGATCACATACATAAGCTATCACACCCAGCTCTCTTTTGTCTTTACAACAACTTGGCAGGACTGAATTTTGGAAGGAAAGCAGGCGCTATCATCTGAATGTTTGTGTCAGCACAAAATTCATATGTTGAAGCCTAATCCCTAATGTGAGGGTATACGGAGGCAGGGTTTTTGGGAGATGATTGAGTCATGAGGGCAGAACCCTCATGAATGGGATTAGTGCCCCTATAAATGAGGGCATATAGAGACCCCTCATCCCTTGTACTTTGTGAAGACAGCAAGAAGGGACTTCTTTTTTTAAAATTTTTAATTTTAAATATGCATGTTACAATTCAGGGTTAGGTATACAAATGTTCATTATGTAGGTACCCTTGTTGATGAGGTGTGCCCCCCTCCCCTGGCAGTTTTCCACTACCGCCAGTCCTGCCCCTGTCCTCCCCTGGCAGTTTTCCACTACTGCCAATCCCTTACTTATAGTATTAGGATAGTTGTTCAAGGTCCACTTATGAGTGACAACATGTGATACTCGGTTCTTTCTTTCTGTGATAGATCACTCAGTATTATAGCTTCTAAGTCCATCTAAGTTGCTGCAAAGTTCATAATTTTGTCAAGAAGGGACTTGTATGAACCAGAAAGTGTGCCCTTACCAGCTACCCATACTTGCTGGCTCCTTTCTTTTGGACTTTGCAGCCTTTAGAACTGCGAGACGTAAATTTCTGTTGCTTATAAGCTACCTAGCTTATGGTATTTTGTTATAACAACCTGAATGGACTAAAACAGCAGGAATAATAGCAGGTTTGTCTGAATTCAGATGTCACCTAACATGGAACAGTCAGTTCTAAAGCAGAACATTCCGCAACAGTGGGCTGCTGGTAAAAATGGAGATGTGACCCAAGAGGGTTCTAGATGACACATTTTCTCAAGTGCTATTGCCACAGGGAAGCTTTCTTCTTACTTCTTTCTTTTCATTGTGTTACTGGATGAATGCACATCTTTGAACTCTGCACATCTTTGAACCCTTGGACAAATCACTTCACCCTCATGTTTCCTTTACTCTTGAGTTCACATGATTCCCCTAAGCTGCAGTGGTCTTTGGCTTGGATTGAATAAAGCCAAAATCCTCAAACAGTTATGACACCATCAACTCACAGGACATTGTGATTTCAGGCCCTGGCGACATCTAGGATGCAGCCCAACAGCTAATGGGTTGGAGTAGGGGGAATTAATAATGCACCCCAGGGTCAAACTACAAAACTGGAAATCTCCCTAATGCACGTGTTGCTGAAAGGTCTTTGGTAGTTTGCTCAGGAAAAGAAAGTGTGGTGACTCTTTGGTGACTGCTTCCCTAGAGTGAACTTAAGAACAGACATTTTGTGTTGTATTGACCAAGGCACAAAAACTGGGGAGTAGTCAACATTAAATACCATCTGTAATGAGCAGCTTTACTTCTCGCTTATCAGTGAATTCACAAGATCTTCATGTTAGCCTTGTGTGAAGTTGATATTCCCCTAGAATGTCTGGATCTATTCCCTTTTTCTACAGACTTCTTCATTCTTTTAATTTTTTTTTTTACATCCCTAACGTTTAATTACCACAGGAGAATAGGAATAGTATGTCTGTTTGAAATCTCTAAATAGTCCATAAATTCTGTCCTTAGGTAGAAGCTTCTGACTTACAAATCAAATAAGAAAAAAATGTCACTTTCCTTTATTTCCCACAAATAATGACATCTGATTTTGGGCTGGATAGACGTGAGGGAGTAAGGGAACATTTTAACTTGTCAATTAAAGGGTAACTCAATGAATTCCAGAATGAAACATTCTTTTGTCTCACCCCAGTGTCCTTGAGGTAAACTCCCATCTTTCAGAAGGCATCCTCCCTTCCTATCCTCCTTGCCCAGATGGCTCCTGGGCCTAGGTGTAGGCTTCTGTGTACCTGTGGTAGCAGGATGGTAGGAATAGGAATAGGGGGAGGGGTGGCCCATATGCTCATTTCCACGTTCTTGCTGTCAACTACCATGGACTCTTGACCTGGAAGTCGTTGTGGGGATCCAATCCCACCTGATTCTTTTGGAAACTATGCTAGCACCACAGTGGCATCTTTTCTCCTTGAAGAAGTCTCTGGCTGCAAGTCTTTCTTATCTCTAATCCAAATTGTCTCTTATCTCTTCTGGTCCATTGGTATCCTTAGCATTTCTGTATTCCCTTTGTGGGGGATAGACTTTCCTAGTTGCATTCTGATCCACAGACACAGGCAATGTTCTATGAGACAAGACTGCTCGCTACCCAATCACCTCCACCTGTTTTTCGCCATTTCCAACCTATCACTCTGGCAACACCGGAGCTTAAATATTCCCAGCCTGCACCCAAGAAAGTGAGGGATAAATGCCATTGCTCTGGGATTACAGGCTTATAGATGTCTGGCAACATCTTGCCCTGTTCAATCTAACTCTCCTTCTTCTCCAGGCTGACATGTGCACAGTTTAGTGTGACTGAAGAAAAACTAGCCATTATGAAAACAGGTCTCTTTTTGCATTCAAGGTCACTCATCTCTGGTAGACCTTAATGCTGCCCCACCTTCTCCCACTCTCTGATAACTTATCTCTTCTACTCCTTCACGTCTCTCTTCAGACCCCCAGCACTTCCTCACCCATACTCACATTCATCCAATGTATTCAATCCGAGCTCATCCAATTCATTGAGAATAGAGAAATCAATAGAAAGACTTGCCTCAGCACCCTCTACTGAGCTCTTATATCTGTGCCCATATACTCTGCTTTCCCTTCTCTTACTTTGGACAAGGAGTTTATTCTGTTAACCTAGGAAAACTCCTCCACTTCAGCGTTAGATTCTATTGCCAGCGATTCTTCCCTTTCTCCTGCATCATCACCTTTTTTCCCAATTTACTGAGTCAATCCCATAACATTTAAACATTCTGTCTGGGCACAGAGGCTCACACCTGTAATCCCAGCACTTTGGGAGGCTGAGGTAAGAGGATTGCCTGAGCCCAGGGGTTCGAGACCAACCTAGGAAATTTGGCAAGACTTTGTCTCTGCAATAAATCAAGAAAAATTAGCTGGGTGTGGTGGTGCCCACCTGTAGTTCCAGCTACTTGGAAGGCTGAGGCGGAAGAATCTCCTGATCCCAGCGAGTCGAGGCTGCAGTGGACATGAATGTGCCACTGTACTCCAGCCTTGGCAACAGAGTAAGACTCCAACTCAAAAAAAAAGTCTGCAATTTAGTGTTCTACTTTGAACCTGCATCCTCTTCCACCCCCTTCTATCTACCACCCCACTTCTCTGTTCCCCTTTACAGCAAAAACTCCTGATAAGACTGGTATTCACCGTTTGATTTCCTAAACAGCTCCTTTTCCTCCCTCCCATCATTCCCAGCCCTGCCACACTTCCACTGAAAATACTCTTTTCAAGACTACTAATGACCTCCATATTGTTAAATCCAATGGTCAATTCTCAGTCCTCATCCAATTTAACTTATCAGCAGCATTTAACTAAGTTGTGTCTTCTCCTTGAAATACTTTCTTTGTTTGGTGTCCTGGAAGTCCTGGTTTCCTTTTGAGTTCATACTGAAGTCTTCTCTGACTCCTCCTCTGACCTCTAAGTGTGGAGGAGTGACTCGGAGCTCAGTCCTTAGACCTCTTCACCTATCTTTTATTTTATACCCACTCATGCTCTGGGTGTTCTTATCCAGCCTTCTGGTTTTAAATACTATCTATGCTCATAACTCCTTTCTCATGAACTCTAGATTCAAATGTCCAACTGTCTAGTCCAAGAGGCATCTCAAATGTGAACATACCCATAACTGAGTATTTCCTTCTGAAATAGGTTCTCTCTACAATCTTTCCTATTGCACGAAGTAGCAAGGTCTATTCTTCTAGCTCCTCAGGTCAAAATTCCTTGTCCGTAATCTTCTGAGATTCCCAAGACCCATCCATCAGCAAATTTCATTGCCTCTATTTTCAACATATATCCAGAACTCACACTTCTCACTGTCTTTACCACTGCACTCTGGTTCAACTCATGTTTACCTCTCCTTGGTTTATGGCATTAGTTACCTGACTGGTCCTTAGTTTCTACCCTTGTCTCTCTCTTCAAGTCTATCATTAATACAACAGCTAGAGTGATCCTTTCAAACTGAAGTTTCCAGCCGGGCTCGGTGGCTCAGCCTGTAATCCCATGCTTTGGGAGGCTGAGGTGAGTGGATTGCCTGAGCTCGCAGGTTCAAGACCCGCCTGGGCAAGCGAGACCTCATTTCTACAATAAATCAAAAAATTAGCTGGGTGTGGTAGTGCGCGCCTATAGTTCCAGCTACTTGGAAGGCTGAGGCGGAAGGATCGCCGGAGCCCAGCAGGTCGAGGCTGCGGTGGCTGGGAGCGGCCACTGAACTCCAGTCTGGGCGACAGAGTGAGACTCCAACTAAAAAAATAAATAAATAAAATAAAAGTAAACTGAAGTTTCCATCTCAGAATAAAGGCCAAAGTGCTTACAAAAATCTACATAATCTGATGGTCACCTTTTCCTACCACTAGGTCCTGCCATTGCCTCCATAACTTCATTTTCTACCTCTCTCCTTCCTTCTTTCTACTTTTCTTGGGACACACTTGACCAGTTTCCTCACCTACTTCAGGCATTTGCTCAGATATTGGCTTCTCAGTTCACCCTTCTATCATGACCCTATTCAATCCCACTTTCTTAACCTCTTCACCTTCTTGTATTTTCTCCACGGTATTTTTTTTTTGATTGACATGTATTTTCCATATTTGTTTATTGTCTGGCTCTTCCATTAGAATGTAAACTCATGAGGGCACTTTCACTAGATTGGTAGCTACTCTGTAAATACTGTAAAATGTATCTTATAATCTCTAATACTTATCATCTTGTAACTGGGGTGAAACCAGAGTTCATGTATCTTACTAGTTGCCTTGTTCCTCAGTTACCCCCTCCTTAAAGACTTGAAATGTGGCAGATTGGATACATGTATTTATCTCCATTTCTCCCCGGATTCGTTTTCCAAAGTGGGAGAATATTTAAAATGTTAAAGTCAAAATCCCACGTAATTTTGAAATAGGTAGGTAACCACAAGAAGATAAAGCAACAAGAGTTGAAAGTGGTTGCTTCTGGGGAGTTAGAATTCAGGGAAGGGGAGGAGTAAAGCCGGGGACTGTGTGGCTTTTTTCTTGTTGTTTTAAGCATCAAAGTGCAATTTGACTGCAAAAGAATATTGCTTTGATAAAAATGAAATTTAAATTCAAAAGGAATATTCAATATTCAAAAAGAACAAATAAAATACAGTTAGAGTGGGAGATTCTAATATACTTCTTTAAAATCAGTGAGATTTAGGAGACAAAAAATAAATACAGACACAGAGGAGCTTAATATTATGATCAACTCACTTGTTTTAATAGCTAAAGAACTTGACATTCGTTGAAAGAAAGACATATTACAAAAATCGATCATGTACTTGGCTGCAAAGAAAACCTCAAGAAAATATGAAAAGTAGAGATTTTACAGACCTCATTCTCTAATAGGAATCCAATAAGATTAGAAATAAATGATACATAAAGGGAGCTTTGGAAATTTAGAAATTCCTTTTCTCTCTTGACACAGCCCAGCTTTCAACAGCACTTTCTCCCTGGGGATACAATACATAAAAAGCTTCATTTGACAGTCAAAGCTGAGTGATGACTTTGGTGTTCTAGCCAGTAACTGCCCTGCCCCTGAAGCATTGAAACTCATTGATTAAAAGGATGGAGAGCCATATGGCATCTTGATTTAAGGGGAATAAAAAATACATTAAACAATTTCTAAAATATCATATCCATTATTCATAAGTAGAGCCATTACTTTATATCCAGAGCCACAAAATGTCAATCAACTAATAGAAAAGAGCAGAATTGCTAATCTCAGTTGTACTTCCTTCTATGCCCACCCTTGGTCAGTTTCTCTGGAAGGACTAATAAGTAGCAAAGCAACAGGATTTTACTAATGTACAGAATTTCAGGCAATAGTTGTGTCTTGGTCCATTTTGTGTTGCTGCAGAGGAATACATAAGGCTGGGTAATTTCTTTTTTAAAGAAAGATATATTTGGCTCATTGTTCTGCAGACTGCACAAGGAGCATGGCTCTGGCATCTGGTTAGCTCCTTTTGAGGATCTCAGACTGCTCCCACTCATGGCAGAAGACAAGGGGAGTTGGTGTGTGCAGAGATCACATGGCAAGAGAGGAAGCAGAGGAGTGGTGCCAGGCTCTTCTAAACAACAGGCTTTCAGGGAAACTAAGAGAGCAAGAACTCAGTCACTACCACCCACCCAGGGAGGACATTATTCAAGAGAGATCCACCCTCATGACCCAGACACCTCCCATTAAGCAGTGATGGTAGACCTTCACCTCCAATATTGGAGGTCAAATTTCAACATGGGTCTTAGCAGGAGCAAACATCCAAGCTCTAGCAAGCTAAAAAATTCTTTAGAGTATCTAGATCAGTACTTCTCAAAGTGATATGCCTGTTAAAATGTATATTGCTGGGCTCCCCTCCAGACACATTGAATCAAAATACCTGGAGATAGAGCTCAGGAATCTGCATTTTCTGACAAGCTTTAGGTGGACTTTTAAATGTACTGAAGTTTGAGACTACCGACTCACGTAATTCAACAGCAAAGATCATCTCTCAAATAACCCAGAGTGAACTAAAATCAGGGAAGGAAATGGACCCAAAGTGGTAGCTTTTGTTTGTTTGTCTTTGGTTTTGTTTTACACTTTTTTTGGTCTATTGCTTTATAATTTAATTCAAATTGAAATTCTTAAGAATAACTACTTGTTTGGAATATCACTATTATGGACTGAATTCCAAAATTCATATAATAAATACATTTGAAGAAAGGTCATTTTAAAAGGTAATAAGGTAAAATGAGATCATGTGAGTGGACCCTAATCCAATATGACTGAAGTCACTATAAAAAGAGGAGATGAACTTTGGAAGACTGAGGTGAGGGGATTGCCTGAGCCCACGAGTTTGAGACCAGCCTGGGCAACTTGGTGAGCCCTCATCTCTACAATAAATCAAAAAATTAGCCAGGCGTGGCAGTGCTCACCTAAAGTTCCGGATACTGAGGTGGAAGGATCACCTGAGCCCAGTTGGTCAATGCTGGGGTGGCCATGAGTGTGCCACTGCACTCCAGCCTGGGCAACAGAGTAAGACTCCAACTCTAAAAAAAAAAAAAATAGAGGAGATGAGAGCAGGCATGGTGGGACATGCTTGTAATTCCAGCTACTGGGAAGGTTGAGGCTGGGGAATGCTTTAAGCCCAAAAGTTTGACACCAGCTTGGATAACATATCAAGAACCTGAATCTCAAAAAACAAAAAACAGAAAAGAAGGAGGAGGAGGAAAAAAGATTAGGACACATGCACACAGAAGGAATACCATATGATGATACATAGAAATACAACATTGGTTAAACAAATATGATAAATATTATGCAGTCATTAAGTCATGATTTAGAGGAATCTTATTTGAAAAGGAAAATGTTTATGATAATAAGAGAAAAAAACAGATTAAAGAAATATAAATTCAATATTATTCTGACTGTTATAAAACACAAACATGTATAGAAAAGACTGAAATTATAAAGTCAAGATGTTATTAGCTGTCTCTGTGGAGTAAAATTATGGATTGTGCTGTATGTGCATTATAACTTTTCATATTTTCCACAGTAAAAATATATTTCATTTATAATTTTAAAATCCAGTAAATATTTATTTATATTTGGAAAAGAAGCTGAAGGAGGAAAATATTCATGGTACTAAGTGCTAAAATAATATGAGACTGTAACACTATTCCTTTTCTAAGCTTGCTAAAACCAGTTTATCCCTAAACTTTCAACTCAAGACAAGCCTCTTCCATAAGGGTTTCACTGAACACCCCAGTTGACAGCAATCTTTCCTTTTCCACAAAAAGTTTATGATAGGTATTATTAGCAGCACTGGTATGAACTCTTGATAAACTGCAGACTTGTAATGTTATTTAAATATTTTATGCAACATTATTTCTCCAAGTAGATTATATGATTTTAAAGACAAGGCATTCACCACTTCTGAGTGCCTTATAATAGTAAATGCTCCTACAGTTATTTACTTAATAATTAACTGAAATAATCTTATTTGTGTCCTGGCATGCACATTGTATACAATGCCCTCTCACAGAGTCTGTTGAAGATTTATATTGGTATATAGAGAAAGAGAATGGAAGAGGTCATTGCACAGGAAAAAAATGTCCCTTTATGCTTGTATATATATAGAGAGAAAGAGAATGGAAGAGGTCATTGCACAGAAAAAAATTTTCCTTTATGCTAGAGCATTTTTTTCTGTGCAATGATCTCTTCCATTTTTTTCTCTATATATAAATACACACACACACACACACACACACAAATAGTTAATTCAGATTGTTACTTAGAGGATAAACTGAAGTACTTACCTTGACCCCTGAAAAAGAGGGCTTTAAAGCAAAATGCCAGCAAAAATAAGATTCCAGGACTTTCAGACAAGAATGGCAGATGAAGCATCACTCTAAGCACATAGAAATGCTGAATAAAATAAAGAAAAATATTATTTCAAGCAGGGCTAAACAGCAAAAAGGAGGAATTGCCAGATGTCAAAAATGAAGAAGGAACATAATCCCACAGTGGCAAGAGGAAATGAAGTCCTCCGGGTGTCCTGAATTCATTATCAGCCTTAAGTTTATCTGGAAGGCAGTTACATTAAGAGTTAGTGGGTCTTCCATGGGCCTGTCCCAGCAAGAGTGAGACAGTCTGCTCAGAGGCTATGGGTGGATAGCACAGACCATGTGGCTTAGAGAATGTGGAAGAGACTCAGAGGAGTGAAGAGCAGTGAGGCAAAATTGACTTTGACCAAACTGAGAGAGTCAGATCACAAGTTACATCAGCTCAGAGATGCATAACTGAGGGCAGCATAGTGAGCAGGGATCAAGCAAAGGAGAAGTTCCATCACTGATGAGGTAAGCAAAGACCCAGAGTCCTTCATAAGCCCCAGTGGAGATGGAAGACTCCTTGCCTCCACCACTATATGGCCATATTTGCTATATCCACAAGATACCCATTCACCACCTTGGAGAGCAAAGGGGGAAATATGAGGACCAGACATGTTTAAATCAAAAGACTGATAATTAAACTTAAAGGGACTGTTCCATTATTGAAGTGGACCGGATTTACTGGATTTGGCTTAAAATTTATATCCTTTTCCTCCCACCTCTATATGGATGGGAACTATTGGTAAAAATTGGATTTAATTGAAAATTTCTTTAAACTACATTTCCTCTGTTCACCTGAGCCGTGTAAATAAATTTATAATCCTATGTACTAATCTCTTTGAAAATTCTAGAAATGTTTTTATTTTAAAGTATCTTTTTTTTTTTTAAAGATGGAGTCTCACTCTGTCACTCAGGCCAGAGTGCAGTGGCACGCTCACGGCCACCCCAGCGTCAATCTACTGGGCTCAGGTGATCCTTCTGCCTCAGCCTTCCAAGTAGCCAGAACTACAGGTGCATGCCATCAGGCCCGGCTAATTTTGTGATTTATTGTAGAGACAAGGTCTCGCCATGCTGCCCAGGCTGGTCTCGAACCTCCGGGCTCAGGCAATCCTCTTGGCCTCGGCCTCCCAAAGTGCTGGGATTACAGGCTGAGCCACTGAGTCAGACCTAGAGTATCTTTCAAATTGCTTTATTATGTGTTTTAGGGTGGGGAGAAGATTGAATTCTCCTCCTAGAATCCAATGTGTTAAATAGGATAAAAACAAAACCCACCATTAATGTTTCTCTCAAATCAAGTAATATCCTCCTTTTGCCTGGACCATGAAAGAGTTGGAATCTATGTTTCTCTTCTGCCTCTATGTCTCTTCTACAATGTTCCGGGGACAAAAAGTTCAGTTATTCTTTTACTTCTTCTTCCCATCTCCTCATGACTTTCTCTACCAGGACCTGCTACATAGTTTTCAGGACCCTGTTCAAAATGAGCTAGGGCTCTTTGTTCAAAAATTTTCAGGCATTTCAAGAAGGCAAAAACCACACAGCATTAAATCAACTGTGAGGCTCTTCTAAGCATGAGACGCTGTGTGATTGTGCAGTCCCACCCTGTGAAGCTGGTCCCGTTTATATTCAAAGTCATGGAGTGGTGGGCTTTGGGCTACAACTTCCTACATAATAACCTCTTTTTTTCTGATTCTGGCTTCCTGCTTAGACATTAAGGCTGGTTGTGATAGCTTCTCTATGCTTACGTGAACCTAAACTTCAAGCTTATTTTTTTTGTTGTGAAGTAAAACAAAATCTAACTTGTTAATGAAAGCTGTTAATGTCTTCTTAAAAGAATAATAGATGTTTCCCAACCTCTTTCTAGAAGCCATCCAGTCATTCTGCAATGTGACATGATAAGATATTCAGGATAGAGGCTCATGCCTAAAATCCCAGCATTTTGGGAGGTCCAGGTGGGAAGATTGCTTGAACCCAGAAGTTCGAGATCAGCCTAGGCAACATAGACCTCCTCTCTACAAAAAATAAAAAACTAAGCCAGATATGATGGTGCACTCCTGTAGTCCCAACTACTCTGGAAGCTGAGGTGGAAGGATCTCCTGAGCTCAGTAGGTTGAGGCTACAGTCAAGAGTGAATCATAAAAATGCCACTGCACTCTAGCCTGGGCAACAGAATGAGACCTCAACTCAAACAAAAAAGATAGGGAAATAATACATTTGGAACTATTTTTAAAATAAATCTTTGTTACAAAGGGAAAGAATGCAAAATCCCAAAGACATTATGAGACAAGAACAATTGGATTTGGAAAATAATTGAGTATAATTCAAAAAATGAAAATGTATTCATTGAAATAAAAAAGAAACAACTGAAAAATGAATTAGTGAATTGAAAGCTTAAAAAAAGAGCAGACAGCACAGATAAATAAAGAAATTAAGAATAAAAACAAGACACTAAAAGACATGAAAGATAGAAAGGAGAATATTCAATATATTTCTAGTAGAAATTCCAGAAGAATAGAGACAATGAATTTTAGTTTCACAGAAACAAACAAATACTTGAAATTTTAAAATAAATAAATAAAAATCACTCTGAGTCATGAGCAGGATAAACAAAAGAATTCCAAACATGGTCACATTATGTGAAACTACAGACTATCAAGAGGAAATCTTAAAAGTAAATAGAAAGAGAAGGCAGACCATCTCTAAATTAAAAAATCACACATCCAGACAGACAACAAACTTCTCAGAAGCAGCAAGTGCCAGAAGAGGATGAATTCTGTCTTCAATGTTCAGGGAGAAAAACTCACACAATAGAATTTGATCCCCACATATATGATCATTCAAGCGTGGAGGTAATACACATTTTTACACATCCGAAGCTCAAGAGAGTCCACTGACTCTCACCTAAAGAACTACTGAGAGAGAGTCTTTAGAAAGAAAACACAAGAAGCCAGAATGAAAGATGAAATTCAAGATAATGGTGAGAAAAAAGGAAAAAAATATGTTCATTCAAAATAATAACCAATCTTTACAAACAAGGTAGACCTACAATACTAGTCAATAGAAACATGGGAGACTGAAGGGGATTGTTTGGACTAAAATTCAAATGTGCTAAATTTCTTGCTTATTTAGAAGAAGAATATAAAGTAACTGTAGTGTTTATTTAAAATAATGTGAATTGTGTATAAGAAAAAATGTAAAGTACCTACTAAAGGACTAGAAAGAGAATATATAACTTTCAAACTAAAAGAGGAAATAAAGAGAAACTGACCAATTCAATAGAAGACAAGAAGAGAGGAAAAAAAGCAAACAAAAACAGTATAAGTAATTCCAAACATGTCAGACACCATAAATAATGCAAACAGATAAGAATCATACACTAATAAAGATATTCATGGATAAATCAGTGTTACATGAAAAACAGGAGCTTCTAAGATGATATGTACAAAAAATATATAGGGTAAACTGTCTCTAATGCACATTTAAAACATACACACAAGCCGGGCTCGGTGGCTCAGCCTGTAACCCCAGCGCTTTGGGAGGCTGAGGTGAGTGGATTGCCTGAGCCCACAGGTTCGAGACCCGCCTGGGCAACTTGGCGAGGCCTCATCTCTACAATAAATCAAAAACTTAGCCAGGCATGGTAGCACGCGCCTGTAGTTCCGGCTACTTGGAAGGCTGAGGCAGAAGGATCGCCGGAGCCCAGCAGGGCGAGGCTGCGGTGGCTGGGAGCGGCCACTGCACTCCAGTCTGGGCGACAGAGTGAGACTCCAACTCAAAAAAAAAAAAATTTAATAAAACACACACATATTGTTCTTTAACATATAACAATGTATGTAAAAAGTATTCAAAAACATTTTTAAATACACCTTAAATTCATAATATTTTTAATAATTTTTTTTTAGAGATGGACCTCGTTATGTTGCCCAGGCTGGTCTCAAACTCCTGGGCTCAAGCAATCCTTTAGCCTCAGTCTTCCAAAGTGCTAGGATTACAGGCATGAGCTATCACATTCAGCCAAGTTCATAATATTAACTGTCTCTGGGATGGGGATGAGACAGAATGGGGAACAAAGAAGAGTTTAATTTAATCTGTAATGTTTTGTTTTTTAATTTAAAATGACTAAGAGCAAATATAACACAATGTTAACAAGTAGTGGGTATATAGGTTGTTTATCATTCTTCAGAGTGTTCTGTATTTTAAAAACTTTTAAGAGTTAAAAAAAATTAAGATACTAGAGGATGAGGAGAAATTCTTTATATATCTTTGTTTGTTTGTTTTCTTTGAGTTGGAGTCTCACTCTGTTGCCCAGACTGGAGTGCAGTGACCGCTCCCGGCCACCGCAGCCTCTACCCGCTGGACTCCAGCGATCCTTCCGCCTCAGCCTTCCAAGTAGCCAAAACTACAGGCATGTGCTACCACGCCCGGCTAATTTTTTGATTTATTGTAGAGATGAGGTCTCGCCAAGTTGCCCAGGCGGGTCTCGCACCCACAGGCTCAGGCAATCCACTCACCTCAGCCTCCCAAAGTGCAGGATTACAGGCTGAGCCACCGAGCCCGGCCTCTTTATGTATCTTAAAATATGTTTAGTGCTTAAGCTTATTACAAAGTATTAGAATAAGTATTTAAAAACAAAAATATCTTTCTTTAAAAATTTTATTACTCAGATTTTGTACTAATTGCGATGAATTTTTTATTTAATTGCTCAGAATTAGTGGAATTTTCATGGACAATAAAAGCAAAAGGTATGTAATTTGGATTGCCTAATGATGAATATCAAATGATAAGAAAAGATTTCATTTTGAAAAAAATATTATGTATGGTTCCTTGAACTAGGGAGCATAAAATGGTACCCAAAGGACTCTCTGTCACTTATTGATGGGCCTTAGATTTTTAAAATTAGTTTCTGAGCCTCTTCAAAGAATCCAATTTTATCTTTAAGCTAAAAAACTGGAGTACAAAGAAGTCATTTTCAGAGAAAATGAATGCACAGCTTTCTTTTTTTAAAAAAAAGACATGCAAGATTCTGAATCTGGAGCAAAAAAATAAAACTAGTGGTGCCTGTATTTGAGTTGCATTTTGGAGCTAAAGAGTTTGATTTAACCCTTAGGGAGTTAATAGCTGTTCTTGGTTAAAAAGTAAACATGTACTCAAGATCACTTTCTAAAATCTCCTCTTTTTCATGAAGTAAGTGTCAGAGTCAGCCTGCGTTGTGGTGTTCAGGAAGCTAAACTCACAACTAGAGTGGAAAAAAAGATTTTTGGTATTATAGAGGAAGCTTGTCTTGATCCACTCTATGTCTTTTTTACATACAAAAAGACCCACAAAAAACTTAGTCACTGTTTTAAGCTTTACCAACATCAATAAAACTCAGGCAAAATCCAGTTGTGCCATCTTTTGGGTGGCTAACTGATTTTCTCAAGGTCATGCAGGAATATAGCTCAAGAACAAGGGAGAAACCTGAGGTTGGCCTATGACTACTAAAATTGCAGTGGACTGCCTGTGTAGGGTCCCTGGGTTATCTATCTCCAAATTAAAATAGTTCACAATTCACCCTGGGTGCTTATAGCCTGGAATGGTATGGGAATATAGAGGGCTAAGGCATGGTGGGACATCTTTTGGGTAAACTCAAGGACCTTTCTTGATCCCCAGTACTAGAGAACACAAAGTGGAAACGGCCACGCCTCTTAGCCAGACCATTTAAGTGAACATTGCCTTGGGTTAAGCTACCTCTGTGCAGGGAGGTTTCTTTCTTTGACCACCCACAGGCCTTCATGGGTATACACCTAGTTAGAGGGGAGAAGATCAAGACCAACACAGTCCTGAAGGGGTAGGTGTGGCCATGGGTAGTTCAGCTGGCCTTTGTGTATTTGTGCCAACAGCTCTAGGAAACAACACTTTGAAAGAGAGATCAAAATACAAAATTGAGCATAAATAAAAATTCTTGGACACCGGCCCCAAATAAATATTCTTAGTTTGGTGAACTATGAAAAGATATTGTGAACTTCAAAAGAAAAGCATGGGCACGGTGGCTCACGTCTCTAATCCCAGCACATTGGGAGGCCAAGGTGGAAGGATTGCTCGAGTCCAGGAGTTGGAGATCAACCTGGACAATATAGCAAGACCTTATGTATCCAAAAAAATTAAAAAATTAGTCAGGCATGGTGGCACACGCCTGTAGTGTCAGCTACTCGGGAGGCTGAGGCAGAAGGATCCCCTGAGTCCAGGAGTTTGAGGCTGTGGTGAGCTGTGATCATGCCACTGCACTCCAGCCTGTATGACAGAGTAAGACACTGACTCAAAAAATAATAGAATTGGATAGGGTGGAATGGGATGGACTGGGATGGGATGGGATAGAATAGAATAGAGTAGAATAGAATAGAGTAGAATAGAATAGAATAGAATAGAATAGAATAGAATAGAATAGAA
>CAUYQG010004380.1:0-21287 GCA_963574415.1 Tarsius wallacei
ATATTTCTTGTTGATGGATTGAACCTTTTATCATTATGTAGTGGCCTTCTGTATCTTTTTTAATTTTTGATAGCTTAAAGGGTATTTTGTCTGAGACTAAGATCACAACCCCGCCTTTCTTTTGAGTTCCATTCGCTTGAAAATTTGTTTCCCATCCTCTTACTTTGAGTCTGTGAGTGTACTTTCTAGTGAGGTGAGTCTCTGGAGGCAATAAATTGTTGCCTGGTGATATTTTATCCATTTTGCCACTCTATGTCTTTTCAGTGGTGCATTTAGTCCATTCACAATCAAACTAATTATTGAAATGTGAGAGTTGATCCCTATCATAATGTTCTTACAGAGTTGTGTTGTTCTTCCTGCTTGTGTGATGTCTTTCTTTTGGCTTTGGAGTTGGCTCATGTGTATTTTAATCTTTTGCCTGTACTCTTGTGAAGAAAGTTGTTGTTCTTTTTTCCTTTTCTTCTGTGTTCAATACTTTCTTAAGTGTTTCTTGTAGAGGTGGTTTGGTGGCAGCGTAGTCTCTTAGGGATTGGATAACTGGGAAAGATTTCAATTCTCCCTCACTGATGAAGCTTAGCTTGGCTGGGTAGGTTATTCTTGGTTGAAATTGTTTGTCTTTTAGAACTTTGAAGATAGGGCTCCAAGCTCTCCTAGTCTGGAGGGTTTCTGTAGATAAATCCGCTGCTATTCTAATTGGTCTTCCCTGGTAGGTAGTCTGACCTTTTTCTCTTGCTGCCTTTAGGATTTTTTGTTTTATACCTACTTTGTTTAGGTGAATTATGATGTGTCTGGGAGTTGGTCTTCTCATTTGTTGTCTTGCAGGGGTTCTCTGAATCTCTTGTGTTTGAATTTTTGCATCACTGATAAGATGAGGGAAGTTTTCTTGGATGATTTCATGAAATGTTTGTTGCAGTGTGGACTCTGTTTCTCTCTCTGCCTCAGGGAGACCAATTACTCTTAGGTTCAGTCTCTTGAAGTGATCATTCATCTCTTGCAGGTTTTGTTCTGTCTTTTTGAGCTTCTTTTCTATGTTTTTGACAGTTTGGGTTAGTTCTGTGTTTTGGTCTTCAAGCTCTGAGATTCTTTCTTCTGCTTGGCTCATTCTGCTTTCCATGCTTATTGGTTTGTTATTTATTTCCATCACAGTATTCCTTACTGCTGTTATTTCTGACATCAGCTCCTTCCTGTTTTCCTCTTGTTTTTCCTCAATTTTTAAAATTCTCTCTATTAATGTCTTCATGTCTGGGTTTGTTGCATGTGACCAGTCATTCTGGGGGCTCTTCATTGTTTGTGTTCTGAAATCTGTTTTCTCAGTGTCTGACCCCCCAGTGGTCTATGTGAGACTTATATTCTTCTTTTGATTTTTCTTCATTTGTGTGGTGTTTTATCTCCCTACTGTTTCCTTCCCTCCACATCACCATCTTCTTTAATTCTGCTATTCAGGGGTAGAGGGGTTGCTGGGGTTGCACTATAGGTTGGGGGTGGCTCTTTTTGCAGTTTTGAGGTTTACTTAAGGGGAGAGCTGTGATTCAAAATCTATCTGCAAGTCCTGGTATCCGTTGACAGGTGTATATATAATCTGAAACCCACTTCGCTCTGTCTTGTAGTCTGTTCGTGTAGTGGGGTTGTAGGTTTACTCCCTGAAATAAAATGAGGTTAACAGAGGGAGGATAATGGATCAGATAGTGGGGCAAAGAGGGGGGTGGAAGGGGAGAAGAGTAAGGGGGGAAACAGATGAGTGTACCAACAAATGGAGAGAGAGACCTAAACTGAAACAGATAAAAACAGTAGACCACAGCTACAGACTACCCAACTCCCATACAAAAAAAAAAAAAACTAAGACATACAATAATGCTAACATACAAGCTAACCAACCGCCTTATTGCTGTGCTGTTCCTCTATGCAATGATATGGTTTACAGAGAGGAGAGAAGAGAAGAAAAGGAAGAACGAAATGGTCAAAAGAAAAAAAAAGAAAAAGAAAAAACAAATAAACAAAACAAACAAAAAAACCAATAGGAATAGAATCAGGTCATTAAACTAACAAAATCAATCAAGCACACTCTGAGACTTTTCGTTTAAGTCCAATGTCCTTTCAGCTCTGATTTCTAGCTGTCTTCTGAGGTTGGTAAATTTGTTTACAGTTACAGTCTGTTGCCCCTGGCCTGCTGTGAAGGGCAGTTCAGGTCAGTAGCCAGTTCACTAGTCAAATCTGTCCTGTGTCTTTTTTTTTTTTTTTCCCATTTCCGTGTTGTTACCTTGAATCGCCAGCAGGTGGTGCTATCTCACCACTCCTGATTGTCTTTGTCTCAGCCGCTCGCCCTTTATGGTCTTTGTCTCAGCCGCTTGCCCCAAAGGGGGAGTGAGCTGGACTAAGGTTGGCTCGGAGAGCCAGGTAGAAGCTGGAAATAGGATCCTGTCTCAGGCCCATGGCCTGGCAGGATGTCACGGCGATCTCAGCAGATATTGCTTGCAGAAGCTTCAGGGTCTGAAGTCGTGGATCACCTCAGGCATGGGAGGGGTGATCTATAATGGCCGCTACTGAGGCGGCGGCCACAGCACGGCTGCTCTGTTCGCAGCTTCAGGGGTTGTCCAGACCAGTGTGATGCTTCAGCAGTGGCGACGACGGAGCTCTATGTGAACAGCAGGCTGCCAACGATGGGATCCGCAGCCCCCAGGGAGACAGCAAGAGGCCTTCTGTGTTTTCCTTTGTGGAGCATCTCATAGACCAGACTGTCCCGTCGCCATCTTGCCTCCTCTCCCCATAAAGTTAATTTTTAAAATTAGTTTAATAAGTTTGACTTGGTTATTTAAAACATCTGTTTTGTTATTATTATCTTTTAAAATTTTTCTTAATTTTCACTTATTCTGCTTTTCTGAACATATTAATGATACATATTTAATATTCTGTATATAATAACTCCAATCATGAGGTATTATGAGGTCTGATTGTGTTGTTTTGTTACAGCTGTTTGTAGTTTTGTTTTGTTAGTTTTGTGTTTTCTGATGTATAGTAATATTTTTTGGTGCTGTGTTTTTAGAAAATCATTACGTCAGTCTTGTATGAAAGGTGAATTCCTTCAGATAAAGGTTATTCTTGCTTCCAGAAATGGGATATTTTCAGCCTGAAAATACATTAAAATTTTTCTCACATTAAGGTTTTTTTGGATCACCTCTGGGTGTCAAATATCTTTACTCACATAAATTGAAATTTGCAAGTGATGCATTATGCTTTATATCTAATAAACAACTGAGAGGTTACTAATTCATTCTCATTTGGGGGTTTGTACATATTGTTAAACACACATTTTAGTTAATTTTTATCTTTCACATCAGCACAGTTATTTGGAAAAAAAATCACAGGTAAAATTCCACATAAATCTTCACAATTCTGTCCTAAATACAAATATCTTGTCACCTCAACATTTTATCTCTAAACTTTCACCCCTGAAACCTTTAGGTTAAGGTCACCTGATAACTTTTATGCTTGTGATATCTTTCTGTTTGTTATATTTTAGTCTAGTGTTGAAATTTTGTGTGTTTTAAGCATTTGATCATTTACTTATCCATTAATGAATTTTGTAGGGGCATTTTTATTATATTTTATTAGTAGTATTTTTTATACTAGTTTGCCCATGTTATTTATATTTAAATTTAACTGCACAGTAAACTTATTATTTGGAGATATAAATATGAAAACATACTTTCTTAGACTTTTCATATTTTTAAATATGTGTTTTATTTTGACTGAACAATTTATATATTAAATTAAGAATCAATAGATATTTATTGATAATTTTGCAGTTTGTTTTATTTCTTTAAAGACCTATCTAGTGTATGTTAAGTATAATTTGTTTTTTGTTCTATTTATTCACATCATGGTTTTCCTTTAATTTAAATAGCAAATTGACTTTCTTCATAGTTTAAATAAAATAAAATAATCTTTTAGCCTGCAGAACTGATTAATCATATTCACAATATTAATCATGATAATATTAGTGCTGTCTTTTAGAAAATGTTTATTATTCTATACTTTTTTTCAGCTTTTCATTCTTCAAGAGAATATTTGGATATAAAGTATTCTCAGAGATATTGTATTTATTAGTACTGGAGAATAAGAATAAATATGCTGTGTGAGTATATAGTAGAGAAAAAATGAACTAAGGTGGCATTTTCACAATAAAATAATGAGGCATTTTTCTCAATAAAATAAAAAGGAAAAAAGAAAAAGATTAAGAGTGTGAACACTGTGTTGAAAGAGAACTTTAAAATATAATCATCACCAGTAATAGCTGAACTTGTTGTTCTAGAAATCACATTGAGAAGCTGCATGCAAAATTATAAGCCATTTTTTGTAATAGTTCCTCATGCCTATAATGACAGCCAATTTGTCATTGAAAAGATATTCAAAACTCTTCTCATTATGTAAAAGGAAAAATGAATTTATTCATGAATAAAAATGTACTCATTTCTAGTTTGACCTAAACTATACTTTCTCCTAGCAGCAAGCATCTGTAGGTTTTACTTTGCTGAAAGTTACTCAGAATGAATGCACACCAAAGCAGTTCTCTTGCTAGCAAGAATTGCCCTTCAGAAACCTTTCCAAAATTAGAAGTGTTTTAGGACAGCCATAGCTTTACCATTGACTTTCTTTTCATTTACTCCTTTACTTTTTAATTCTTTAACATTCATCACCTAAGGATTTGACCTAGAAAAGAAGACACACAGCTAACATACTCCGAAAAATGCAATATCATTCCCATCTTAGGGTATTCTGATAGCGCCATCAAACAAATATGTCTGAAAATGACATACATTTCAATATCTAGGAACACTAAAATGATCTTTCATTTTTACATTGGTTTTGTTTCAATTTATGCCAAAGAACTAACCACAGAATTTACTAAAAGTGGTCACACATAAGGTGATCTTTAAGCAGATGTTTATTCATAAAGTACCCATTTCCCTGCTAGTGCTTTCCAGCTGACTGGTTGCTTAGCATGTAGTGTAATAATCACACATGGTACACTAGCAGGGACTCAGCAACAAGCAATATGGCATCTTCTATGCATTCATAAACAAATATCAAATGCAATTCCCCAGAAAATTTTATGGATTTGATGCAGACTAGTGAATATTTGTACCTTTTGGAGGACATCTTTCTTAGAGCAAAAGTACATATATTTCTATTATTTTGGAATATGAACTCCTTGGAAGTTGGTATGCAAGCGGGCATGCAAGCCTGCACTCACACACACTCCCACACACTCCCACACACACACACACACACACACACAGTTTGAAAGACTCATTGTCCTTTATACAAGAAAGTTCAGATTATTTTGACTTGTGCTCTCAATAAGGATAGAGTTTGTACTTTGACCCTTCATATACATATACAAGGAGGATCCCCTAAAAAAATCGTAATTATCTTTTGGAGGGCGGGCCCCTTGTATTACAGGCTTCCACCAGCAGATAATTGTTTGAGGAACCCATCAACATTAGTGTAACTGCTAGCGTTGTAAGAGATGATTTGTGGAAGAAACATCCCATGTTGTGACAAACAGGTGACTAGTGCTTCCACCATGATGATGCACCTGCCCACACTGAGCTGAGTGTTCAGCAGTTTTGAGCCAAAAATGGCATGACTCCGATGCTCCACTCTCCCTATTCATACAATCTCACCCTGAAAGACTTTTTATTTCCCTGGATAAAAATAGTTCTCAAAGGACAACCTTTGGCCAATGTAGAAGAGTTGAAACAAACAAACAAACAAAAAAACGACAGAAGCATGAAAAGGCAATCAAATTGACTAGTTCAAAAACTGAGCAGTGGAAAAAGCATCTCAATAAGTGTATTGCATCAAACTGAGAGTACTCTGAAAGTGACTGAAGTTTAAACATTTAACAATAAATACACACATTTTTATTAATAAATTCATTTTTGGGGAATCTAATTGAAATACAACTTCCATAAAACTTGCAAGTGATATCTGATATTTTAATTCATTTTTCCTGTTCAATTTTATTTTTAAAAATTTCTGTGGTCCATTAAATTGATCTTGTAAAACATTATCTATGACACTTTATTATAAAGTGCAGGTGCAATGTACACAGGTATTGAAACATCATCTACCCCATAAACAGGTAAAATTATTATGTGATAATTATAAACATAATAGAATCATTCCTCCAAATGTTATGTTGCAATATTCAATATCAATATTTGTATTTATTTCCAACTAAATGTATTTACTATAGTATTGTCTTAGAATTGTTAATAGAGACTATGCAAAGTTTGAAAAATGTGAATTTCTGTGATACTTCTAATTTTTGTGACTATCTATAAAAAGTTGTATCTACACAGTATTTTTCAGTTTCTGAATATCATGGTGTGTATTTAAACACATTAAAATATAGACAAATCTATAGGGAAATAATTTTTATTAACAACTACAATCATTACTCTAACAATTACTCACTGACCTTGGAAATTTAAGAGTTTTCTTTTGAGTAAACAGTAGAATATAAATGTAACTTATCCCACAGAGTTACTCTGAAGCTATTTTTTGGTAAAGCACCACCTGTATGATTATATTTGGTTATTTTCATCAAACCAAGTAAGATTCTGAGATAGAATGGTACTAGTGCCCTGATCTATTGCTGCTCCAATCCTTTCCCAAAAGCACATTTACCAGGTCAGATATATAGGACTAAATGAGAATAAATTTTTCTTCCAGTAAAGTCCAATTGGGAAGAATTTCCCAAAGAAAAACCAATCTAACCTGAAAGTCCTGAAACACAAAGATCGTAGAATAGAGACAAAAAAAGACTAATTGCTTTGTCCAAGAGTTTTATCTATAATTTCAAAAGAGTACAACATTTAGTGAATCACATGCAGAAACCAAACTGGAACCTCCCAGTTTTCCCAGTCTTCTGGTTTTTAATTATTTTAGGCTTTATTCATATTTAGTTAGATTTTTGCTATTATAAATGTCACTGTGCTATATATACCTTTGCTTTACCATCACCATTTAGGGCTTTTTTTTCTATTATGAAATTGTTTTTAATTGTTCTAAATTGAGTGAAATGTTTCAAGTTCTAGATAAATTACAAAAAGTTTTTGCAAAAGAAATACTAATACATAGTTCCACATCAGTGCATGATGGTGCCTGATTCATCACTTCATTGCCAAGATAAATATTGTCTTGTAATTTAAATAAAAATGTTTGCTTGTATGGTTTACGGAAATAATTAGTGTAAAAAGGATCATAAAAAGTAACAATCTTTCCACAATTCTTTTTACCACCAGTCTTACTTATGGGGGAAAACATAGTATCACCTTTAACTGTTTCTAGTTTTAGCTTTACTGGTATATTATGCCCAAACTCTAAAGAAATGTTAATATCAATATTACTTAGCTCATGATCTATTTACTTTCCATTATGATGTATAAGGATTTAGTTTGTATACATATTTCTACATTTCCTTACATCTTACCCACCCAGGACAATTAAACCATTCATATTATTTCATTTATCTGTAGTTATAATAGCTTTATATAACATATTCATATCTCAATTTCTAGACTATGCACTTCATAAGATAAATTCTTAGCATCACTTCTTCTTTTCATTTCTCTTCTACCTACCAATTTCTGTCTTCCTTATTAAAATTTTTCCAGTCACTAATAATAAAAAGATAATGTTAATATTCCTCCTATTATTCTAAAATTGTGACTATGAATTAAATTGGGTATGAAACATATTAAATATATCTAACTTTAAATTTAAAATTCTGCTGCCGCAACATTAGGTTAGCTGCAAAAAGAGTTTAAGACCAGTATCTATCCACAGGACTTATTGGCAGTTCTATAACTAGCCTATATTCTTTAGTTTTCTCCTACTCCTGCACCTCATGCCCAGCTATCATGGGGGAATGGGAATGGTGCATTCTTGTTTTTCAGACCAGATGAGTGCAATAAGTCAAGTGAGCCAGTCATGAAAATTGAAAATGCCTGCAGGAAATGTCCATTAGCATCTTGTTACTAATTTGGAAATTTGTTGCACTTCCAATTATGTTTTGTGGCTTACCTTCTAACCTCACTATTGATTGTCCAGTAAAATGCATTAGGCATTCTGAAATCTGAAGATTGGAGGGTAAGAACATTTTAAGAGGGAAAAGAGTGCCTGTATAAAGCACAAATCATTTCCTAGGCATTACATGTCACTCGTAGTTTAAAATACACTAGGTTGTCTTAGGTTGGGTGGTAGGATAAATACTTTGAGGCAAGTTTAAGCTTGCAACTTTAAAATGAGTAGAACCAAAATGTTAATATTGACAAGAGAATATTCAAGCAGTTTAAAGTGAATGCAAAGATATAAAATGTACCCATAATGCTGTTAAAATATATGATATTCATCAGGATAGTGAGATTCAATATAGAACAATTGGGTGACCACTCAGGAACAGTCATTGGGAAAAAACAAAACACAAACAAAAAAATACCCACTCCACTTGTGTTTAGGTCTCAACAAATTGAACAAGTTAAGACTTTTAAAAAACGTGGTTACATTTATGTTATAATCTGTAACCTTACATTTTTTGCTTTGTCTGTAGGTCAACTCCAATAAACATGAAAGTAACAATTCATATAATCATACCAAACTGTTTTATGGCCATATAGTCTGTCAAGTTTCTTTTTCTTTCCTCCATCTTTTTTTTTTTTTTTTTGCAGGAATTTACTACTGGTATTTCTAGTTTTAATGTATTTCTGGATTTTATCTTATCAGTAAATTCTACTAATGTCTCAAACATATTGTCTTTTCTGTGAGAAATCTTTTATTCATAGATACCTTCCTTCAGCAACCCTGTGTCTTTTTCCTCCTTATTGAACTAGTTGATTTCTAAGCCTGCTATGCTTTCCTGGATTAGATTTACAGGTTTCTAAATTCTATACATTCTCCTTTCTGGATTTATGTGCTAGTATTGTAGAAATATCCTCAAGTCTCTTCTCAAGATGGAGTTTACAAGATGTAAGTTTTCTGATTTCTGACATGGTTTCATTATTTTATTTTATTGAACATATGAGTGTAATATTTGAGTTAATCATTTTCCCTCAGATATTTAAAGAAACTTTACTTTTTTCCAGTATCCAATGTTGCTTATGAGAAGTCAAAAGTAGATAATATATACTTCTCCCTCCCCTCTAAAATTGTATAATTATATGTCTAGCTGTTCATATTGTTTTTCATCAGTGTGCCCTTTAAATTATAAAAATCATATTATATGTTGGATCATTTTCTTAGTTTAATTTTCCACATTTCTCCTTTTTGAAGTTTTTAAAGTAAAATATTATAAAGGAGTAAGTAAAGGGAAATGAGAGGGTGAATATTAAAGGACTGAATTGCTGAAGTAAAGGAATGTGTATTTTTAAGTTGTTTAAGAAAAGTGAGAGGATGGATATTATGGAATTGAGTTGCTGAAAAAAATAATATGAAGTTGAAGCTGTTTATTAAGCACAATAACCTTCTGTTTAATAAAACAAAAGTAAACAAACGAACAAAAAAAGCTTGATTCTTCCCACACTATTGTTATCAAGCATATTCAGTCCAGTCTTTCTTCCTTGCTTCTTGATAGAAACTTGGGAAAGTCACAGTTTTTTAGCTCATGTTCAGACATTAACAGTGTAATTTTCAAGTTTTAAAGAAGATATAGAACAATACAAGGTCAAAACTTTAGTCTTTCATATAATTTGTTGTCTACTTCCACTAATTACTCTAACTTGAAGCTCAATATTTAGCATGTAGAATGGAGAGGGGGCATGTTCTGTTCTTTTATTCATTTTTATCCTCCTTTTTCCTCACTACTTCTGCTGTTTTGTTATTAGAAAGGGTAAGTGGTAAAGGAGCAAAAAGTCTTTTGATTTAGCTAGCCCAGCTTGCAATTCTCCTTTGCCCTCTATTTTCTTTGGTATCCAAATGTTTACTCTCTTTTACTCGGGGTCCTTCTATGGACTTTATAGAGACATCTTTTGCGTAGGACTCCATATTGTGCTATTCCTTGGTACAGAAGACTGAATATTTAATAAATTCTGTCACTCAGTATGAATCCCGTACCTGCATTGACGACAGTACAGATATGACAACATATGTCAAGCAAACGCTTCTTAATTCTTTGTCTCATGTATGAAAATGACCTATTAAGAGCTATGAAACCTCTCAATGATCTCTTCTATGATAAATTATGCAATTAAATCTCAATATTTACATAATTTGGTGAATTTTTCACCCCTTATTTGATAGTAGTTATTGCTTCTTATAAATATATGACAATCATTGGCCAATGTGGAATCAGAATTCAGAAACTTCAATTTCAAAATCAATATTTAAATGCTACCACTTTTGCTGAAATATTTCAAATTATATGCACACATAAAGGTTAATCATGAAACTATGTTGAGAATATAAAATCTATCAACTCTTTAAAAAGTATGTTTAAATAGACTAATGAGTCCGATCAAAAGAGATAAGAGGACACTGTAAATAATATGTTACAGTCAATATATTATAGTCAAAGTACCAAATTCAGCCCATTGCCTATGTTTGTACATAAAACTTTGTTGGAACACAGTCACATTTATGTGTTTGGTTATTATCTTTGATTTCTTTGTGTTATAGTGTTCCAGTTAAGAGATTGTCATAGGGACTTGATAGTCTGAAAAACCTGAAATTTTTACTATCAGTCACTTTCCAGAAAATGTTTGATAATTCTTGATGTAAAAAAATAGGATAATGTTTCACTTTCTAGGACATATACATTGCTGGACAGAAATATTTAGACACAGCAGAATGTAATATAAAAATCACTGCTGCCAGCAATTTTGTGTCTGACAGCATGAACAGAATTATCAGAAACCATTCTTATTCTGACATTTTTCAAAGTCAATAAGCCTTGATTTACACAGCAATATTACACTAATACTGAAGGTGAAGACATTGATGGTTTTATGTCAATGCTAAAAAAAAAATCTTAAAAATGCATTTCTACATTTCTACTCATGCCAAGTATGCTGTTAATTATTAGCATGCCCAGAGATTCTAAATCAATGGGAAGAATGGTCAATTTCATTAACACAACAAGACAAACATTAAAATGTTATAGAAGTTTTTGGTAAAATACACCATTAAAGTGATGAGTATAACTGTGGAAATTAGAACACCATGTTACCTCTTATTCGGGTTTGCAGGTGTATATAAAAACATTTTTCTCTCACCTAAAATGAAGCTATATATTCACTTCTCCTGAGTTTACTGGTGCATTTTAAGATTTAGATTAGATGTTAGTTTAATATAAAATTTTATACTAGTTGATGTTTAAACTTAGGAAACTCTTTTGTTGGCTTCATCAGAAAATGAAACATCATACTAACTCTCTGCCTAATTACATGCTAAGAGGAAACTCCTCTTGTTTCTTTGGAAGCATCAGAAACCTGAGATAGATGTTTTTCAAAATTTCACCTCAAGCCAAGTACATATCACTTTCTTCTTCCTCTCCTTCTCCTTCTCCTTCTTCTTCTTCTTCAACATGCACAAGTGTATTTGGATTATAGTCTCTTTAATTGTGATTTTAATCGCAAGGTACAATTTGATTCAATCAGGACAATAATGTAAATGAACTTAATCTTGTTTCAGTGAGACACATGCTCAGAAGTGTGTTCCCTTTTAAAATTTCCTTCTTGTGTTATTTCATTGCATGAATTTGGAGGTTTTGTGGTACTAAAACATAAACCAGAGTGAAATTCTAATCTAACAGATACAGAAGTTACTTCTGTATAATTTCTTTCAACATGGTAAAAATCAAGTTTTTGGATAGGGTTCTAAATACTTATGAGGAGGGTGTGAAAATGATTTAAAGTTTAAAACTTTGTTGCTTATTCTTTTATGTGTTGATTAATTGTCTTCCTTGACATAACTTTTAACCGTGCTACATCTGATTAAATTGATACAGATTCATGCACGTGCATGCACACACACGTTGAGCACAGAACAAACGAAGCCATCAAAGCTATAGACCTTTAAACATTTAGATAGATGTTTCATTCAGTAATTGATGAGTGTGTATTAGAAGACATATCAGGCAGCTCAGCTCTACTGCTCACTAGTTGTGCGAACTGGACTATGCATTTTAATCTCTTGCATCCTTGGTTTTCTCATCTGTAAAATAGGGAATGATAGTATTTAACTCAAGGGGTTTTTTTTTGTAGGAACTCCAGTGATATAGAATAAATATAGTGCTTAGAACAAATCCTGGCAAATAATAGGAACTTATTATCATTCTAGTGGGCAAGATGTATATTTACATTACAATGTAAAAAATATTATGTGTTGATGATATTTGTTTCTAATATTTGTCCTGACATATTCATGGATAGTTCTCAGAGACCATGCTGATGGCTCTCTGACAACCTTGTTTCACAATTTTTTAAAAATTCCACTTCACTTCAGCCTATCATACTAATGGCCTCACTTCAGAACTTCTTGTCTCCCAGAACCACTCTGGTTTTAAAATATGGGGTTCTAATAGTTAAAAGTCTGATTACACATCATCTTCTAGATCTCTTACTCTCTTGCTTCTGTTACACATCTATTTTAAAATTTATTTTATTGGCACTTTGGAACTAGAGTTGTCCTCCAGTGAACATATTATCTCATTTCTTCCTTTGAGGAATAAACTTTGGGAAAAAGCAGACTTGTACCAAGTGCAGGATAAGACAATGTTAAGGCTAGTTGGTTGGTTTATTATTATCATCAGGCATTCAACAATTTTAATAATGTCAAGAATAAAACACTATTCCCTTATAAAAATATTTTATTCATCTAACTCCCAAACAATTGCAGCAGTTGATGTTGAGTTTTGATATTAAGTGCTGATTTTAAAATAAATCCTTATATAGAAAGATCCACAGGCTAAAAATATGATTATATCAATAACCCCAAGAAAGCAAGGATGAAAACTTGATGAAGTGATGGCACCAACATTCATTGGTATTTTATTTTATTTTATTTTATTTGAGTTGGAGTCTCACTCTGTCACCCAGACTGGACTGCAGTGGCCACTCCTGGCCGAGTGGCCACTGCAACCTCGACTCGCTGAGTTCCAGCGATCCTTCCGCCTCAGCCTTCCAAGGAGCTAGAACTACAGGCAAGCGCTACCACGCCCGGCTAATTTTTTGATTTATTGTAGAGATGAGGTCTCGCCAAGTTGCCCAGGCGGGTCTCGAATCATTGGTATTTTAAATTAAAGTAGAGATTAATTTGGAGATGTCTTGAGTCCCCATCTTTTTCAAGGAGACAAATTTTGTGACATTCTTTTGAAGACTTTTCTTTAAACACGATCTGATGATCTCCAAGTTCTCTGTCATATAGAAGAGAGACAATGTTTAAAAAATTAACCCTAGGTGTTTTTATTTTTCTTTGACACATTGTCAGATAATCCACTGGCAAAATGTTTAATGAGTGCTTATCAGAAGACATATCAAACAGCTTAGCTCTACCACTCACCATGTGCTACTCATTACTCACCACTTTTCCATCCTCTCCAATCATTTCTGGATTCACATTGATAATTTTTCTACCTTCATCACACTTCACTGAAACTGACTTTGTCACAGTCATCAATAAATGGTCTCATGTTTGATAAACCTTTCGGATATATTTTCAGATTTCATTTTAACTAATATCTTCAGCAATAAGCAGTAATCAGCATTCTCTTCTATGTGAGAAACTTTTTACTTGGCCTTAACTGTACCACATGTCTCCTAGTTTTCTTCCTACATCTTTGACTCATCCTTCTCAGTCTGTTTTGAGACTTTACTTTTCTTCTACTAGTCCCCATACTGTAGGTTAGGTTCTTCAGAAAGTACATACTGGGAGTGAGTTAGAAATATAAGTCATTTATTTGTAAGTAAGACCTATGAAAAGTAAAAGAAGGAAGCAGGATTAGGCAGGCGTACCTGTCAGATCATATTGCCAATCTGGTAGAGTTTCTATCTGCCCAATGGGGAGTTGCAGAACAAAGACTGCTCACTAGAGAAATTACCAGGTATTTGTTCTACCATGTTGCTCAGTGGGCCACCCTAATGAGAGCATGACTATGGATAAAATATTACAGTGGACAATGAGAAAACTAACAGATGAAGCTGTCAGCTAATTGCAATTTTTGCATATGAATAACAAATCCTGTCTTGGAAGGGGATATAAATGTCATATCTCTGTGTCTACCACAAGCTGATATAATAGCTTTTCTTACAGTTGACTCTCACTTCATACATTCTCCCTTGACAGTTTATCTTTTCTTGTGGGTTCAATTACTATTTATATGATTATAAATGTACAGGTCGTATTTCTAGCTCAGATTATGCACCTAAATTTTAAACCCACCTGACATTACCACTTAGATCTATCTATGTCATCTCTAACAACCAAACACATGATCACATCAGCATTTACAAACACAGTTATACCTGGCCCATTATCTTGTTATTCCTTAGCTCAATGAATGGCATCACAATCCACTTATTAGGCAGAAGAACAATGAAAAGAGAAGATTTCTATCTATTCTTTCGAGCTTAGTTCAGCCATCAACTTTGCAAGGAAACTTTCTTGACATCTTACCCCAACCTCCACATTACACACTGGATAGGTGCTGTGCATACAGGTTTATATCATCTTTCTATATTGCCTTTTAATTAAGTTATACCTCCCATGTAGGCTTTGGTTTTCTTAAGATATAAAAGTGAATCTTGCTTCTTATACAGAGTATCTAAATTATAGCAGAAAATTATATGTATATTTATTGAATGAATGAATGAATGAATGAGTAAATGAATGAATGAACACTATACTACAGAATTATAGAGAAAGGGATGTATACCAAAAGGAGGCATGAGGATTTTCATGGAAGATATAATATTGAGCTAAACCACTAGTGGAAGAATATCTTGAGAAGATAGTATAGTAATGTGAAAGTACAAAGGCATGCATTAGCAAGTTGCCTGCAATTGTAAGAAGAACATAGATGTATGTGTTCAAATGGTGAAAAACTAAGTAATTAAGTCCTTACATAATATGGTGAGGAGTTTGGACTTTATCCAGAAAGTTATGAAGAGACATTAAAAACTTTAAAACAAGGATTAGATTTCCATTAAGAGAGATTACTCTGGAAGTATGCTGGAGGATAGAATAAGAAAGAAGAAAAATTGGAGTTAGAGAAATCAGTTAGGAGAATTTTGCAGTATTCTACATAATAGGTGATAGTGGCTTAATAAAAGCCACTAATGGCAGTAGGTGGAAATAAAATGATGCATTAGAAATATACCTCTGAAATCAAACCTATTGAAATTAGTATATGAATATGAGATTGGGGGGAAAGAGCCAATAAGAATGACTCTAAAGTTTTATATTGGAGAATAAAGGAATATTTCTTTCATTAAATTAGACTGAAAAAATAGAATAAGGGCTTAGTATGGGAGGATAAAATATACTGAGCCCAGATTTGGGCAAGATGTTTGAGATTCTTCAAGATATCCAAGTAGAGATGAGCAAGGGACCATTGGAAATACTCATCTGGAGCTTATTGGAAAGATATGCTGACTCATTTGTCTGCTGGCCCACCTACCTGCCAACCTATCTATTTACTTCCCTTTCTATCTTTCACTTGCCTAATCTAATATCATTCTATTATGTCTGAAAAGAAAAAATATTTTTTCTCAGAATTTGCTTTTATATGCTTCTAGTTTCATTCTCTGGAATAGTTTGAATAACCCAATTTTAACAAGAGTAATTTAATTCCCTTCATATTATTTCTATCAAAACATATTCTATTAGAATTGCATTTTTAATGTCCCCTGTCCATACTACTTATTTTTAAATTTTGGAATTCATAGAACAGTTTAAAATCCAGATGCTGCTATCATAGTTTTACTTTAAAAGGTGGTAAAGCCAGAGATAAGCACATTGCCCATTAGCCATTGAGTATTCTGACCCTGGCAACAGTGGTCTGTTCTCGGTGTTACCCATAACATGTGAAGATTGTTTTCCCTATTCCCCCAGGATATCTGAAAGGTCTTACTGCTATTAGTGTAATATTCTGAGAGTCTCAAGGCCATAGATACTCTAGTACAACCTCTATAGCTGCTGTATTCTCCCATTTACTTGTAACTCTGTTTTGACCTAAAAGCTTCAAGCTCATGATTTAGCTGCATTGTTTTAAGGTATGTGAGATGAGGTATTTCATTTAAGCACAGAGTTCACAGAGGATGAATATACTTCAGTGTAAGATCTATCCAGGATTGACATTATTTTGGAGGAAAATTATCTTATCTTCTCGTTTCTCATTCATTTCTCATCTTATTTTTTATTTCCTTATTTTGAGTCCCATCACACACTTCTGAGTCACATAAGCCCATACATTGAAGAAACATGGAATGCTTTCCAGTAATAGCAATTTGAGCAACCATGTCAGTGGACTAGAGCATGTTCACAGTTCAGTGATTGCCTCTTACTACAGAACTATCTAGGCAACACCGAGGAACTAAATGAAAGTCAATGTGTATCATCACTCATTGGATACAGGGACATTTGGAGGATGCTATTTCTCTTGTCTTTTATTTATCACTGTTGTTTTTGTAGCTGCCTAACTATGAACTTACTACCTAAGGAAGTCAATAAAGTTATATTTTTAAAACTGTGCCAACAAAATGAAAAATGTAGAATAGTTTTTGTTCCCTATGCTTACTGGCAATGTCAGATGCAAAATAATCCCACTTTTGACAGAAGAGATAAATTAGAGACAGCATGAGAACAAAAAAATTGCTAATTATGCATCCTCTGCTATGGTGTCATTTAAAGTTAAAGGTAACCAAATAGCTAAGCAATTTTATGTTACTGAAATGCAAGCAATATAAGTGAAAATGATATTTCTGTAAAGCTTACTGATCGTATTTTGGAAGTGTGAGTTTTTTTTATCTTCCAACCAAAAAACAAATGTCAATGTATTCAAAAGATATATAATAACTTGTACAGTCTTCTTAAAATTAAATTCATTATTTTGTCACTAATAAGCACAAGTAGCTTTTTGTGTTTTTCCTTTAGTTATTGTTGATATTGTCTGCCTATGTATCTTTAGGATCATTCATAAAGAATACTCATAATTTCTTGAGTTTTTTAATGATACTTAACACTTCAAAGCAAAAATGAAAATTAATCCTCCACCTTAAGAAATGTGCGCGTCATATAGGTCTTCCTCCTGCAGGTTCAATTCTGGAATGACATGATGCAAACCAGCACCTGATTGGCAGTCTAGACCAAAGCATCCTTAGCTAACTCAAAAAGCCATCAGTGAGAAGTGATGGATTTGTAAACCACTGAGTTTGTGAGCTGTTATGTAACCTTATTTCACAATACCACTTTACTGGACCAAACTTAAGTTGTTGAATCAGCAGAAATTAAAAACAATAAACCTCAGTCCCCAAGGAATGCAGATTGAAGAATTATCAGATACCCTCTTAAAAAATACAAAACATTAAAAGAAATAAAAAGTACTCACAAAAATAGGCAAAAAAAGGAACCTAACAGGAATGAATATATACATATTCTTTGTTGAGAGAAAACCAACAACACCTGAAATATTTAGATATGGAAAACATACTTGTTACAATCATAGTGAAAAAAATTACCCAAAATGCAACACAGAAACTAAAAGATGAACAATATGAAAGATATATTGAGATAATGAAGAAAAAATGAGAAGTCTAGCTATGTGATATATATCTGAATATATACCCAGATGTAGAGAATTAAGAGAAGGAGGTGTTAGTAATTATTTGAATATTATCAAATGAATAAAAATAAACTTAAATCCAAGAAAGAACAGTAAATAGTATATCATATATGGAAAAATTCAGATTTTGACACATTGTGGTTAATTTGAAGAAAAGCACAAGAAAAATATTGATCATAAATTGTAGTCAAATAAAGACAGGTCACATACAAAGAATTAGCAATTAGAATATTTTCAAATGTATATCAGCACTGAGTGAAATGAGACTTTGAATTACTTTCTACCAAACGTTGACAAAAAATTTGTCAGTATGGAATTTGTACTAAGCAAAACTATCTTTCAAGTAATGAAGACAGAAAAAAATACATTTGACCCTTGAACAGCAGAGGGGTTAGGGGAATCAACCCCCCTTGCAGTAGAAAATACACATATAATATTGACTTCACCAAATTTAACCACTAGTAGCCTCTTGTTGACTGGAAGCCTTACTGTGGATATCAGCAGTCAATAAACTCATAGTTTTTATGTTACATGTATTCTATGCTGCATTCATACAAAAAAAGTAAGCTAGAAAAAAGAAAATGTTATTAAGAAAATCATTAAAAAGAGAAAATACATTTACTATTCATTAAGTAGAAATGAATCATCATTCAGGTTTTCATATTTATCAGCTTCACATTAAATAAGCTGAGGAGGAGGAGGAAGAAGGGTTGTTCTTGCTGTCAGGGGTTGCAAAGGTGGGAGGAAACCCATGTATAAGTGGACTCATGCATCTCTAATCCATATTGTTCAAGGATCAACACATAAATACATCAAAAGAGAAGGCACTACAAAGACATGTGCCCTAAAAAACTTTTATGAATTTGTTTCAGGAATAAGGGAATTAAGCCTAGAAGAAAATTTAAGATACCAGGAGTGCTGAAACTTGAATATTTAATAATATAACAGATACCAGTGAAAATTGTTTCAAGTTAATTTTGAACTAGTTTTACTGATAGCCATATGACTCAAAGGCTACATATACACAATTTAACTGAAGTGTTTTTTGTCTTTTGACCTCCTAGCAGCCACTTTTACTTCTCCAAAATTGTTTGCTCTTTTTTGGAATGATTTTGTTTTAAGGAAGTTGACTTGATCCTGACTGTGGGGTTAATCACGTTACCTAAGATAAATTAATCAGTATCTTCTTAGTCACATTTACTGAGAATCTTGTGATCTAAGCTGGTCTAGTCAGAGAATCTGAGGAATTTAGCATGGATGTCTATTCCAATCAAGTCCCTACTTGTTATAAATTAGAACTCGAGTAGTTGATGAGGAAGCTTTTATCAGATATCTTAGAACAACCACTTAGGAGAGGTGTCAGTTTTTGCAGTTATTAATTTAACTGATATGTGGGGGTCAAGCATTTTCTGAAGTTCACAACACCTCTGGATATTCAATTATATAATCCAATACATCCCCTTTATTATTCAGAAAAATAAAATTTGGGTTCATTCCCACATCTCCTTCCATACTCTCCACAGACAGAGATTGTCTGTTTCACATCCCAGAAAATTAATATGAGCTAGGAATTATTGTATGTCTAGATGTGAATTATTTATTTATTTATTTATTTATTTATTTATTTATTTATTCTTTCCTGAATACATCATTTTTTCCAGAAATTGAGCATCATTTTGTTTCAGTTTTTAAAAGTTCAGGTAAGTGAATAGAAGAACCTCCTCTGAGTAATAAAATAATTCTAAAAAATGTCAAAGTTGATGACATTAACAATTTCATAAAGAAAAGTCCTAATCAGATAACCTTACAGTTAAACTCTCAGTTGCCAAGTTCCACCCACATGCACCAAATTTCTTATCATTACTTTTTTTTTTTGAGAAAGTAGGATTTATTGAGATAACAAAAAGCTCCCACAGAAGGAGGGGACCCAAAGGGGTTGCCCTCTTATCGGTACTTCAAACCTACATAGTTCTTTAGAAAAATTGTTCTATGGAAATTTTCAAACACACACAAATGTTTAACGAATAGTATGATAAATACCCACATATATATTATCCATCTTCAAAACCAAATAATTTTCTGCTCTCTGGTTTTATCTTTTTATCCCATAAATTTTTGAAGGAGAAAGTAGAGATATGTTGAAGTAAATTTCAGATTTCAAGTATAGTTTGCTTATAACTTCACTAAGTATCTGTAACCAAAAAGAGTATTCAAAAATATATAACCAACCTCCAGCAAGATGGCGATGGGGTAGTTTGGTCTGTGAGATGCTCCATGAAAGAGAACACACATAACGACTCTAGCTCTCCCCCAGGGGCTGCGACTTCCACTGTTGGCAACCTTCACCTGCAGCAGCTCTTCACATGCTTCTCAGCTGCTGCCTCAGCCACCTCTGCCATCACCATTGCCCTGCCCCTGCTTGAGGCCACCTATGACTCTGGACAATGAAGCCCCCCTGAAACATGCTCTATTGAAAGTGACACCACTGCTGCCACTGCCATGCCCTACCTCGTGCCAGAGCCAGGCTGTTGGAGTTCCTTTCACACACTGTGAAGCAGCAGCTGCCACTGCTGCTACCATTGCCTCCTCCCTCCCACCCTGGGCAACCTCCAGCTTCCGGCCAGCCCGATTTGCATTGCCTGGTAGTCTCCAGCTTCAGTGGAAAAAGATATCAGCTGGAGTGGTGACCAGCACCACTGGCTTGGGATCCAAGGTAACAGCATCAAAATGGGAAGGAAGAAGCTCCTCCCCCTTACTAAATAGACACAGGCCAGATCTGAGTGGCAGATTTGACAGGCAGCCCAGATCTGAACAATCCTCCACAGCAGGTCAGGGTTAACTGACCCTAACTGTGAACAAACCTACTAGCCCACAAAGACAGCTAGAAATCAGAGCTAAAAGGATATTGAATTTAAAGAAAAAGTCTCAGAGTGTGCTTGGTTCACCATATTAATTTTTTTTATTCTTTGTCTATTTGTCTTACCCATAATGTTTTCTCTCTCTTCTTACTGTTATCAATAATTTTTTCATACTTGCTTTGGCTCTGTTAGTTTACTGACCTTATTCTATTTTATTTTTTTTCTCTCTTTAGACACCATCTTTGTATGGGGGCTAGCACACCAATAAAGAGGTTGGTTAGCTTGTATGTTTGTATGATTGACTGTTTTAGTTTTTTTGGATGGCTGTTGGTTTGTTTGTTGTTGTTCTTGTTGTTTTTCTTTTTACTTGTATCAGTCTTTGTGAATCGTTTCATTTGTTAGTCAGTACGTTTATCTGTTTTCCCTCTTACTCCTCTCTCTCTCGACCTCCTGCTTCCCTCCACTCCCCGCTCCATTCTTTCCCCTTTTTTACCTCATTTTGCTTTCAGAAAGTAAACCTATAACCCCACTGCATGGACAGATTGCAAGGCAGTGGGAAGTGGGTTCCAGATTATCCATATACCTGTCGG
>CAUYQG010004381.1:0-28363 GCA_963574415.1 Tarsius wallacei
GAGATTAAGAGAAACCCTGCAAGACATCAAGAGAAGACCAACTCCTAGACACATAGCAATTAGCCTGCACAAAGTAGGCTATAAAAGTAGGTATAAAAAAAAAAGTCCAAGCTGGGCTCGGTGGCTCAGCCTGTAATCCCGTGCCTTTGGGAGGCTGAGGTGAGTGGATTGCCTGAGCCCGCGGGTTCGAGACCCACCTGGGCAAGCAAGACCTCACCTCTACAATAAATCAAAAAATTAGCCAGGCGCGGTAGCGCGCGCCTGTAGTTCCAGCTACTTGGAAGGCTGAGGCGGAAGGATCGCCAGAGCCCAGCAGGTCGAGGCTGCGGTGACCGGGAGCGGCCACTGCACTCCAGTCTGGGCGACAGAGTGAGACTGCAATTCAAAAATAAAAAAATAAAAAATAAAATAAAAAAAGAGAACAATATACCTTTTAAAGTATTATTTTGACTAATCAAGTAAAATAGCAGAGTTTACTTAATAACATAACTTAGAGAAATAAGTTTTGAAAAATCAGTTAGTTATTAAGAAGTCATTTTTAAAATCCTTATATTTTCCAAGTGAACTTGTGCCCTAGTTTTTAATTGAAATAAAGTTTTAGTTGAGTCATTTATTATTTATTAGATTTTAGTCTTCGCTATAAATCATTGTAATGATAGGGCAAAAGAGAACAGAAATTCCTCATTATGGGCTTTTACAGGACACATTTAAACTCCTTTACCTCTACATTATTTAAAATATACTAGCAAGAAAAATTTTGAAACACAATCTACCTATTATAGCAACTATACCAACTGACATTTAAATTTGTTCAAGTTCTGCTTAAAATGGTAAAGGAGAACAATGACTCATTGTGCAATTTTAGAATGTTCATTAGGGGCTGTCCAGCCAGGAAGAACAGGGCTCTGCTGATGGGAATGGGAAGACTGAAAATTGAGCCAATTAATTACAAGGTAAGGTAATAATGTAATAGTACAGTGACACAGGAGAATTCTATCTTGTCCTGCATTTGGTCATTGGGATTCATGAAGAAGCCTCATGTCAAATTTGAATTGGGCAAGTTATGGGAAAGCTTTAATAAGAGAAAAGGTGTGGGGGGAAGGTTTTCTGTGGGGTTTTTTTTCCCCTTGAATAGGTTGAGGTGTTAGTCAAGTGAGCAGACTGTGAATGGTGCTGAAGAAATAATAGGAGGCTCCCTGCGAAATTGTTCAATCTCAGCTCTATTGACATTTGGGGCCAGATGATCTTTGGTTGGGAAGGAAGTATCCTGTGCATTGGGGATGTTTAGCAGAATTCCTAGACTTACACTGAATAACAATTGCACCATTCCCCAGTACCAACAACCAAAAATGTCTCTAACTATTTTGTCAGGTACAAAATAACTTCAGATGAGAACCACAATCAATGGAAAGATGAAACATGTACCTTTAAATCTACGGGATGAATGACAACCCATAATTGTATGATGTTTACAGTTTATCTATAATACACACTGTGCCAGTCCATGTATATTTATAATTCATAAAATATTTTCTGAAACAGTTAATCAGTAAGCAATCTCTGGTTATTCGGTCTGATGTTCAAAGTTCTAAAGTAACAGCCTTTATGATGTAGTTCTTATTCATGACCCAATTTCCTTTTTTTAAATATATATATTCTGAAAAAAAGATGTTAAGAGATTATCATTTTCTTTCCCCTACTTCATATATTTTTTACCTATGCATTAAGATGCAATTTTAAAATTTGGAAGTAATATGTTGATATTTTATTACAATGCCTAATATGTGAGAAAACTTGTTAATTTCTGAAATAATATCTGTGGCTACAAAATGTATTTTGCCCCCCAAAATATATTCACATTTTCAATCCATAGCTCTCCTTTGATTGTATTTAGAAGACAAACCTTTAAATATGTAATTATAGTTAAATGAGTTGTTAGACTGGGCCCTAGCCCTATTACTGAAGTCGTTATAAGAAGAGATTAGGGCACAGACAAACACAGAGAGATGACAAGGTAAAGACTCAGGGAGAAGACAGCCATCTACAAGCCAAGGAGAGAGATCTCAGGGTAAATCAGTCACTCCTACAGCTTGATCTGGGACTTCCAGCCTCCAGAACTGTGAGAATATAAATTTCTGTTGTTTAAATGATCCACTCTGTGTTATTTTGTTATTGGCATCCCTAGCAAACTAATATATTCATTTTCTGCATCTGCAATACTTTTTTATAATCTTAACAGACTTACAATTTGGAATAAAAGTATTTTTTTAACTTAGATATCTTTTGTCCACCTTTGATTCTTATGAAATGAATAAGGTCTAGAAATAAAGAGTTATTGATGTTCATGTTATGTTAAATTTAAATTTATCTGAGTTAACTTATGATCCCAATAGATAATTCAAAATACGTTTTCTTCACATTTAGAAGTGTAATGGTATTCTCTCAGATTATTATTGTGTTTTTTAAAGTACAGTTTTGCTATTTCTTTAACATCCTCTATTAATCATGTTTAGATTTAGTTCCGGTCTTTAGTTAGTTATTTTTAAATCTAGCTGACAGAATGCCAGACAATCGTATTTCAACACTATAATAGGAAAAGACTTCAGCTAAATATTGAAATAAAACCTTCATTGACTTAAGCTCTTTTTGTGTTTATGAATTCTTCCCATAAATGATTTAGAAAACAAATGTCTATATGTGTTATGGATTTCATTTATACACATCAGTTGCTTGCCATTGTAAGTCAATAGAGAATTCTTTTCACCTTGAAACATGTAAATGAGTGTCAATTTAGACCTTTCTAGATGAGAACCACTGTATTTCAGAAAAAACAGGAAGATTTAAAAAGAGCTACCATAGTATTTATGTGATATTTATTTTAAAAGCAAAACAATAAATCAGACATTTTCCAAAATACTTATGTAGTGTTAAAATCATTATAAACTACATAAACTAATACATTACCAAAATTGAGAGATAGAAGAAAGAACATTAGTTCCCAAGTCAGAATCTTAGAAACTTTCTATTGTAGAAACATAAGATGTGTAAAAGAAGGTAAGCAAGTAGTTATAAAAATCAAATGCCTTGCGAATACCTTTTAGGTGTTTCTAGTGAAGGATATTTTATGTTAATTAAATAAATGAAATTTCACCAAAAATGTAATTAATCAAAACTTATAATCTCTTCTTTCTAGGATATTGTATAGAAAGATACACCAACTATAACCAATACGTTGGGAGCAAAATAAATGTGTGTAAAATAACAATATTTATTGCACAAAATGAATTAAAAATGTTCAATAAAATCTCTATTTTATGAAGTAAAAATTTTTCTAAGTGTAGAAATACAGGTTAATATAAGTTTGCAATTAATCTATGAAAATTAACTATCCTCTTCTCACTGCCACAAGACAAATATTCATAGGTAACCTCAGGCGTTAAAATTAATGAGGAATTCAAATGCATGAAAGAGGATAATCTTTAATGTTTTCTTTAAATCAATGCTTCATTTTAATTGAGATCACTAAAAATTTTAACAAATTTCAAATATTCTAGTTGGTTATTGTGTCGGGCATCCTCAAGCCAACCTGTAGATCAAATGATGTGCTGGAGAACTCATAGGACCCAGAAAAGTTATGTGATAGTTTATCACAGTGAAATGTTACAGGTTAGAATTAACAACAACAAAAAAAAAGATGCATAAGGCTGAATCCAGTAGACATCAGGCAGACGGTATCCTCTTCCAGTGGAGTTTTAAGGATAATGCTTAATTCTCCCACCAACAATGTATGACAATACTTGTGGAGTATTGTCAACAAAAAAAGGCTGTCGGTAGCCTTGGTGTTCAGAGTTTTTATTTGAGGGTCAATCACTTAGATATAAAATATCTGCACAACCGAATTTAAATCCTTGGTCTTCAGCCCCCTGAATGCTTTAACTGATAGAGTCTAACAGAAAGCACTCAGGGATGAAAAATACAAATAAATAAACAAGCAAACAGAAAACAGGTGTTCACCATAAGTGACATTGTTAGCATAAACCTATTGGCATGACTCAAGTCTCCAGGCATACAAAGACATTTTTATCAGGCAAGTATGTGAGTATTCCAAGGACTCAGAGACTATCTCTCAGGGGCTGGTCAAGGGATAATCCTAAAAGTGTTGGGAATGTGCAGAGTTTGAGCAACCGAGGTAGCTGCATTTACCTTTACCATACAGTCCTATATTTGTCAAGCATAGCTTGGCAAAATTGTGGAAACAAAAAATCTGATTTATTAAAAAATCTTCAGGACCTAATGTTAGTATTTAATTAAGAACTATTAATTGAATACCAATTATAAGACTTTCTTGCTGAAGGTTATCTTTGCCCTTGGTATTTATTGAGCACTCACTAGCATCATATTTCTTGCTAAAATTTTGCATACATATATGTCTCAGTCTGTTCTAGCTGCTGTAACAAAATACCGTAAACTGGGTATGAACAACAGAAACTTATTTCTCATAATTCTGGAGACTGGGAAAACCATAATTAAGGAAGATTTTATTTCTGGTGAGGGCCTGTTTTTCTAAGTCATAAATGATGGCTACTAGTTGTGTCCTCACATGGTGGAAGTAGGAAGGAAGCTCCCTGGGTCTCTTTTATAAGGACAAAAATTCATTCATGAGGGTTCTGCCCTTGTGATCTAATCACTTCCCAAAGGCACCATATCCTAATAGTATCAACTTGGTGGTTAGGTTTCAACACAAATTTTAGAGGGACTCACACATTTAGAACATAGCAATATGTAACTGGATTTGATGTTCTACAGAATTGTTTGGCATCAATACTGGAATTATCTTGTGATAAAAACAGACTTGGAGACAGTAATTTACTTAACATGCAGCAAATAAAGCAACACACCAAAGGATTACTAACATCAAATCCACTCAACTTAAATCACTCTGTTAGACAGATAAGAAAAGACCACACAGATTTATATTCAAGTTACAAATTTTAAACTTTTGCCTAAACATGAAAAATGAGACTAAAAAGATGCTATAGTTTATGTTGAGTGACAACTGAATAATAGAATTAGTATTTGGAGTTCAAAAGAGAAGAATGATTTTGTCTCACAGTTGTCAGGAGAGGGAAACAATAATGGTTTCTTGCTAGACTCATCAAAGGAAACAGAGTCTCCTGTCTTCATTCTTTTCCATCCAGATGCCATTGTTACAATAAAATACTCTTGAAAGGCCTATACAGATGCAGTCTGAGGATGAAGAGGATGAGTGGAGACTGATTGCAGAGGACATATTCTAGGTCGTATAACAAATGTTCATTTTTTCCCACCCTGCCTCGTGCCCAAGGGCTGACTTGTGTGTATCAACAAGATCTGCTGACCCCTGGCTTCTATGTGGCTTTAAATGAGGATCTCTAATAAGATTTCAAAGGATGGTAGGAAATTGAGATGAGATATTTGCCTCATTGGCTTCCTGATTCAAGATCAGCTTGGGCAGGCAGTGTCCCTTAGTTTACAACTACTGTTATTCTCAATGTGACCTTTTCTACCTATCCCATTGCTTCAGGGTTTCTGAAAGATTATTCCCCTCGGGTCACTCATGTGTTTGCATGACTTGCAAGCAAGGTCATAATAGCCCTCCTGTTCTGCACTATATTTTTTTAGAGGATATTTGTATAATTAACAGACTTAAAAGGTAAAGATAGTGCTCAGATTTGTTTGCTGTGAAAATAACTCCTCCCACCACAGCAAAGTTTAGGAAGATTTGTTAGTAGCTATCTTCTAAAAATTGGTGTTTCTTAAGTTTGTTTTCTCACCTGGGACACAAACCAACTCTGCATATACACCTAGAACTATTTTGTCATCCCCTGCAGAACATGAGACTTGGACAAGGTATAAATTAACCAACTACCATGAGTAATAATGTTCTTTTTCTCTGAGCTAAGAGGCTTGTGTCTTCCGCCACCATCTATAAAACTATGGTTAGCTTGAAAGGAAGGTAAAATCTCAGACTCTTCACAATTCTTGACAATAACTATTCTCTCCTCATTCTTTTCAGCCTAGGAATGGTTGCACCTTGATTCTCGATAATCCTATTTGTTTGTTTGTTTGTTTGTTTGTTTGGTGTGGGCTCTTATAGTTTCCAAGTGGCCTTACTCCAGCTGTATAAATAAGTCCTCTTTGTAATATCCTACTTTAAGTGTGCTTTTTCCTTTTCTAAACTGGCTAATCAATGGTTCTAATGCAGTGGTCTGTGTCTCTTTAGAATTATGATAGAAGAAATGGAATAGAAAAAAACAAAAATTAAAATAACAAGGAGACAGAAATAAGTAGAAGAATAACAAATTAGATACAGGAGAACTATAATAAAAGGGCTACAAAAATCCTGGAATTCTGAAAGAGCGAGATGTCATATAATTGACCAGATTAAGATTGTCAGAGGGGACATCCAGGTTGAGGGCCCTTAATGCATAAGTTTGAAACATATAATTTAGGTCATGTGAACAGAGTCAAGTGTTAGCTCCAAAACTACTATACATAATGCCACTATACGCATATTTTATTTGTGAATACATATGTGACATTTTAACTCCTCTTCAAAGAGGGAAACATTACTTCAGTGATAAGTAGTTTAATCCTTTGAATTGGATAGAAAGCACATAAGGATTCACTTAGTCTCTAAGTATTTTACATAGTATGTAATGTGGTTTATTACGCACATGATTTATGCAATTGAGATATATCTCAAACATACCAAACCATGACAAGAAAAGAAACTGTCATTTTTACTACTATTACCAGGTCTAAGATTTACTTATTTAAATTTGACCCAAAATATTTAAAGGCAGAAAAGCATTAAAGTTGTCCTTTCGGTATAGGAGAAAGAAGAAAAAAAGCAATAGTTATATATTTCTGTTGTTATGTGCAACCACTTAGGAAAGTCTGTCATTTGACCACATGTGAAATTAATCAGAACAGATCCTAGCCTGGTGACTTTAGACTCTTCAGGCATGGTGCCAAGTATCATATTTACATAAGTTTAGCAAAATTCTATAGTAGGATCTAAATAAACTGAGAAATACCTCATGTTTGAGGAAAAGAGAAAAATAAAGCAAAAATACATATTTCAACTGAAAATTTTGACACTCAGTAAATGACAGAAGACAGCAAGAAAGAAATATCAGTCAATAATAAATGTAAAACAAGTATCCAAGTCAATTGCAATAAATTATATGCAATGATAAAAGGATACTTCTACAATACTGTTTATAATTTGAAACATAAATGTCACCTTTAAAAATCAAAGACTTCTAAAAGCAATTAAGTTACAATTGCCTTAGAATCAAAGTACAACGAAACAATTTTTTAAAGTCTTGATAAGTGTCATTGAAGGAACAAATACTATTAAAATAAATATTAGAAAATGATAAAGTCTAAAAAGAAATTATCTCACATTAAAATGACAGAAAAACCAGAATAATAAGTACATGGCATTAAAAATGGGGGGCACAAAAATATTTAAAAAGAAAAACATAAGGAAGGAAGGAAGGATAGAAGGAGAGAATAAAGGGAGGGATAGATACAGATAGGGCAGAAAAAGAAAGGACGGAAAGAAGGAAGGAAGGAAGGGAGGGAGGGAAGGAGGGAGAAGGAGGGAGGGAGGAAGGGGAAACAAAGATAAACTAAAACAAAATCTTTTTATTCTAAAAATAGACAAACCTTATTAAGTTAAAAAAGAGGATATACATAAATAATAGAAAAAATGGGAACACTACTACAGATATTTGTAGGTATGCCTGTATTATCCGTGACATTGAATAAAATATTCATTAAACCACATATAGATGGTGGTAGTAAAAGCTAGCAGTTAAGGAAGATAAATTCAAATTCAGGATAAGATTCATTAGGTAAGGCTATGTCCATTCCATCCTCTTTACATGGAAAGGTGTAATGTTTATTGAAGTGTCAACTCACTCAAGTAACAAGGTGCCCGGCATTTGGTTGGACACTATTCTGGGTGTGTCTGTGAGGGTGTCTCTGGAGGAGATTAGCATTTGAATTGGTAGAATGAGTAAAGTTGATTGTTATTCCTAGTGTAGGTGGCCCTCGCCCAATCCATTGAAGACTTGAATAGGACAAAGACACCGAAGTATGAAAACATGTTTTATCTCTGCCTGATTGTCTTTGAGCTATGGCATTGGTTATTCTGCCTTCTGACTCAGACTCTCATTGAAACTTACATTATTGGCTCTCTGGGTCTCAGGCTTTCAAACTAAAATTCACATCATCGGCCCTCCTGGGTCTCCAGTTTAAGAAGACAGATATTGGGACTTCTCAGTTTCCATAAATTCCTTATAACAAGTGTCTAGTTTTTTGTTTGTTTGTTTGTTTTTGCATCCTATTAGCTTGTTTATATGGAAAACCTTAACTAATACAAAGAGTTTAAAAAATAATTTACTTGAGCAAACTGGAAGCCTAGTCTCTTTGTCAGCTGATGACATGTGAATAGAGAAAAAATAACACAAGTAACAGAAACTCGAGTCTAAATATGATTAGGGTCCTAGGCAATGCTTTTTTATTATAAAAAGTTTAATGCAAAGCATGCTTAACTATAAACCATGTGATTTACCAAGTTATTTAATGTCTTGACTGATTTTTGAAATGATATTTCTCCACTTCCAAATAGACCTCAGGCTGCATGAGAGCAAAGTCTTTTTTTTTTTTCTTTTTTCTTCAATATTCCCAGGACCATAAAATTCATCAAATCTATGCCCTATGAACCAAATCTCACCCAGAGGCTAAATGTGGCCTAATACCTGGTTTTATAAATAAAGTTTATTGAAAAACTAGTTTTTATAGTTGTAGTTTTTATATTGTCTGTGGCTGCTTTTATGCTTTATAGGCAGAACTGAGTACTTGTGACACAGAATGCATGACCCAAAAAGCTGAAAACATGTCCTACCTGGCCTTTTACAGAAAAGCTTGCCAATCTCTGCCCTAAATTAATATTTGTTGAATGAGTAATTATTGCAACCCTTTCCCCCCTTCCTTTAGCAAAGTATCACATTAAACTCATCACATTAAATTGCGCTGAATGTTGGAATCCGACACAAAATATATTTGTATTTTATGGGTGTTTGATGGGTAGAGTGATGGCATCTCCCTGAAAAGAGATGCCATCACTCTACCCATCAACCCCCCAGAACATGATTAATGGGCATTTGTTAGAGCTGTGAGGTGGGAGGGAGACCTAAATTCCTAAGTGTATAGTATCTGTTTAAGCCTAGAGAAGTATGAGGAAAAAGTGAGCTGCCACATGGTGGTTCCTCAAAAAAATTAAACATAGAAACAAACATATGATCCAACAATGTGCTTGTAAATATATACCCCCAAAATTGAAAGCAGGGATTTGAACAGATATTTATGCACCCATGTTCATAGCAACATTATTCATAATAGCCACAAGGTGTAAACAACCCAAGTGTCCATCAATGAAAAAACAAAACTTGGTCTATCCATATAATGGAATACAATTCAGCCTTGAAAAGAGAGGAAATTCTGCTATATACTACACTGTGAATAAAACTTGAAAATATTGTGCTAAGTGAAATAAGCCAAAAGGACATAGACTGTATAATTCTACTCATATGAGTTCTCTAGAGTCATCAGATTCTTAGAGATAGAAAGTAGAATTGTAGGTGCCAGAAGCTGGGGAGGATGAGACAAGGAGTTAATGTTTAATAGGGATAAAGTTTCAGTCAGAGAAGATGAAAATGTTCTGGAGATGAACAGAGGTGATGGTTGTTCAAAAATGTGAATGTACAAGTACTTCAGGCTGCTAAACTGTACACTTAACAATAGTACAAATTTAAAAATGTTATTTTATATGATGTATATTTTACCACATATTTTTTAAAAAGTGAGTTATCCTTAGGGTTCTATCAGTTTGAGATCAGCAGTCCCACACAGTTATTGTGTCTGCAGTTGTAAATATTAGAAATAACTGGGCTTCAATTGAAATCCCACAGAAGGTGTTTAAGACATAAGGAGCATCAAAAATAGGTATACTTAAAAGAAACGAATATGTTTTTACATTGAAGTTTAGCTTAAAAAAAAAGAATCACCATGAAGGCTTCATTCCATGCTGTAGAGAAGGTGTTAAAAAGGTCACACTTCTAAAACTAAAATGCCTCATTAGTATTTTGCTAGTAATACTCTGATTATAATTGCCACAACACCATTTCTTTTTAGCAGTATATGTTATTTAACATTATTTAACTTGCTAAAATTTTACCAAACCCATGGCCACTGACTTAAAAATTTTTAATTAGAAATTAACTTAAAACAAATGTTAAGTAAATTATACTCAGAGAACATTAAAACATTTCCTTTTGTACTACAACAGAAGAAGGCAACTCATTTGCCAAGAGCTGTAATATTTAACCTTTAGAGTTTTTGCAAAAAATGATATAGGATTTTGCGTATTACATATTTCTCTATATGCAGATTTTACTAGTGGAATATGGAGTACATTAAAATGTTTTAAAAGTCAAGGTTGGTTCCTTTCTTTCTTCCATATGATCCTAGGGGTCTCTTTCTTATCATGCACACGTCTTCAATAGCCTGTGGTCTTGATGGAAGGTAAAGGTGGTCATGATTTGTTTTACCAAGATTGTGCCCATGTAAGACCAGATATTTTTGGACAGTTAGTTTTAGACAGCCAGAGGGGGAAAGGGTAAGTCATCTGTTTTAGTTTCCTAAAGTTGCTAAAACAAAGTACTGACTGGCTTTAAACAACAGAAAAGTATTATCTCAAAGTTCTGGAGGCCAGAAGTTCTAAAACAAAGTATTGGCAGGGCCATGTTTCCTTTGACACCCATAAGGGAGGACACTTTCTTGTTTCTTATATCTTCTTATGGGTTGCCAGCAGTCCTTGGCATTCCTTGTTTTGTAGATGCATACTTCAATATCTGCCTGCATACTCCTATGGTCATCTCTTCTCTATGTGTCTGCAAATGATCTTCCTTATGTAGGTGTCTATGTACTGATCACCTCTTTTTATAAGAACACTAAACAGGTTGGATTAAGGTCCTCCTTAATTAGCTCATTGCAACTTGAGTATATCTGCAAAGAACTTATTTCTAAATAAGGTCACATTCAGAGGTACCAGGGATTTGGACTTTTAATATATCTTTTTGGAGGACACAATTCAGCCTGTAACAGCATGCAACTGCAGCTTGGAAGGAACTGACTATAACTTGGAAGTCAACTGCTTGAGAACCAATGACTTGATATGAAGAGGGTATGGATGTTAATTCAGGTGCAGCTCTGAAGGAGTCACCTAACCTCACTATCATTCAAACTCCCATCTGTACAAGAGTGGTAGCACTAAACATAAAGTTTGGCATGATGCAACCCATGGAGCATGCTATCCCGGCACTTGCATGACTTACACCCTTTGTCTCACCCTCATTCCCACCCTGTAAGATCATGTCTTTATTTACAATTGTGATGTTTCACCATGTATTTTTTGCTTGGACATTGCTTTTACAGAACATTTAGCTAAAATAGTATTTATTTTAACTACTGAGTTTTTATCACCCGCTTAAATGCTTCACCCACCTCATACAATGCCTCACTCATCTTACCTGAGTCCCAACCCTGCAAATGATTGTCCAATATCTCCTCAGATCTAAAATTCTAACTACCTCAAAGCTGTAAATGCCCCAGCACGGTCCATTCTTCTTTCTTTAAGGCATAAGCCCTTTGAAAGGTCAATTCTATTGGCTTGTCTATACCCACTGCAATTTACAATGTGCTTCACAGATGTTATATTATTTAAAATAGATATTTCAACAGGTATTTGAATAATTTAAGCAGATATTTCAATAATTCCCTGAGAGTCAGTGTTAAGGGACAAAACAGCATGTCAGACTTACACCCTTTTATATCTGAGTTCATTTTCCTTTTCAGATCAGTTTATAGAGTTTTTTTGTAAAACAATAGGTGATAAGTTGTAGGTTAGTCCGTGAGGATATTTGCCTGGGCTTGCAGGGGTTGAAGTATTGATATTCAATATTTAAAACTTTTGCTTCATGGCACAAATGTTACCTCCTCCAGAATTCTTCTTTTAAAAGTGTGTTGAAGAGCTCTAAATATTAGCAGTCTTGGTGTCATGACAGCTTCTCATTCTGTAAATGATTGGGAAAGTATTAAGGAAACATCTTTCAACCCAGGCATGTCATGTGCTGTAAGGTGATGATCAATTCTAGAAAATGAAATGTCAGCTGGGCTCGGTGGCTCAACCTGTAATCCCGTGCTTTGGGAGGCTGAGGTGAGTGGATTGCCTGAGCCGCAGGTTCGAGACCCGCCTGAGCAACTTGGTGAGACCTCATCTCTACAATAAAATAGAAAAAACTAGCTAGGCATGGTAGCGCGTGCCTGTAGTTCCAGCTACTTGGAAGGCTGAGCGGAAGGATCGCCGGAGCCCAGAAGGTCAAGGCTGCGTGGCTGGGAGCAGACACTGCACTCCAGCCTGGGCAACAGAGTGAGACTCCAACTCAAAAAAAAAAAAAAAAAAGAAAGAAAGAAAATGAAATGTCCCTTTCATTTCATGTGTTAAAATATCATTTGATATTTGTGTATATATCAAACAATATCATATTTGATATATTATATATATATATTCACACATTGACTAATGCAGTAATTAACAAAAAGTAAATGCTCAGTAAATACTCACTGAATAGATGAGCTATCAGGTTGTGTCAGCCATAAAATTATCTGGTTCATCTTCGTCTTGCTCGCTAATGAATGTTTTATAATATTCAGATACTAAGTATAATATTAAATTACTGACTTTTAGTAAGTTAGGAGGAATTGTGGGACAACTGCATAAAAGAAGTGAATGCAGAGAGAAAGCATATTTAGCTGATTGGAGGCTTTGTTCCAACATCTGACGTCTCTTATCTTTTTCAGAATTGCAGTTCACAACATGGGAAGAAAAATTAGGACTTAGATTGGTTTTGACTGTTTTCAGGTGTTCTCAAATTCAAATTTAGAAATCTAGCCCTTTTGATTTCTATACATCATATGCTTTTAAGGGACAATTTGGCAACTTCTGCACTTAAATATGCTATATGACTCACTTCTGTGTGGTAGGGTCACACACATAGAAGCAAGTAGAGTGATTAAATATAATTATACTTTTATATAATGGAATGAAAGAAGAACAATCATTTTAGCCATTTTATGGAGAGAGAGTTTTATGTTGTTTTGTGTCATGCAGAATTTGTACTTGATACTGTAGTTTATGTCTTAATTATGTTGCAATGAATTTACATGTTGTCATAATATAAATGCAAAGCAAGGACATCCTAGAGCCCTTGGGATGGAAGTCTATCCCAAAGTGAATATGATTTACCATTTTCCCAAATGGTAAAAAGAGGTGTTTGGAGGACACTAGAAATAGCTTGAAACCTATATAGGCCAAGGAAGAACTGCAGAATAACATCCTTGGGAATGGCATAGTAAGAACCTCCCAAAATCCTCTTCTCTAAATAGAATATTTGAAAAAACATATCAAAAATAATATATTCAGAAACCTGGACATTAACGAAAGGCTATCAACAATCTGTGGAGCATTTATTCAATAAAAATAGATGCATTTCAGTAAGGACAGTAAGATTTGCAGCTTTTAAGTTAATATTGCTCAAGTTTCATGGTAGCCTTGATGATCAATATCCCTCACTCATTAGGAAAACTAGTAGCTGAACAACTACTGTAAGAATAAGAAACCCCATTTCCAGAGCATTGTCATTGTTTGACCTGTCTTCTGTTTCCCCAGCAGATTATTCTCACAAAGTTGTCTTATTTGACCTGTCATAGAACTCACCTGGTGAAACAATCTTTTCTCTGGGGAAATTTGTCAAAAACAATCAGAGGCAACTGTGTAACAATACAGCTGTCTGAAACAGCAATAAAATCTGGAAAAAATAATAAGCTAACCAAAAAAATTAAAAGAAAAACTGAAGGATTATATGCCTGTGGGGACATTAAAAGCTCTGGCATATTATTGGGAATCATGCATAGGGTTATGTATATGCTCAGAGATGTATACATGCAGAGAAAAAAAATCGAAGAAGTACTTAAGTTCCTTCTATATTTGATCTTGAACAACTGTGCAATGAGGAAATGGGGGCTAAGACAGAATTTCCAACCAACTGTGGAAATATGGCTGAATTCTAGTAAGAAGAGTAAGAACATGATTCCTGGCTGAGTGTGGAAAGTGTGCAGCAACAGGAACACAGAGCTCTTCATCCAAGACTGAGAACTTCTAGACATTTAAGTCAATCTCTGTCCAATTGTTGGCTGAATATCAAGCTAACAGCATAGAGAATTTGATGGAAACACGCACGACAAAGAATATAGACTTTGACAGATTCTCTTGGGTTTTCGAGGTACACAATCATGTTGTCAGCAAAGAGGGATAGCTTGACTTCCTCTTTTCTTGTTTGTATACCCCTGATCACCTTCTCTTTTCTGATTGCTCTAGCTAGGACTTCCAATGCTATATTGAACAGGAGGGGAGAGAGTGGGCATCCTTGTCTTGTTCCAGTTTTCAGGGGAAATGGTTCCAATTTTTGTCTGTTTAGGAGTATGCTAGCTGTGGGTTTCTCGTAGATGGCTTTTACTATTTTGAGGTAAGTTCCATGTATGCCTAGGTGTTCGAAGGTTTTTATCAGGAAGGGGTGCTGGATTTTATCTGTCAAAAGCCTCCTTGCACTGATAAAGAACTTTGGCAAAATCTCAGGCTATAAAATAAATGTGCAAAAGACAATCGCATTTCTTTACACCAATAATAAACAAACTGAAGCCCAAATAAAAAACACAATCCCATTCACAATAGCCACAAAAAAAAAAAAAAATGAAATACCTTGGCATCTTCCTAACCAGAGATGTGAAAGACCTTTACAATGAAAACTACAAAACACTGCTCAAAGAAATCAAGGATGACACAAACAAGTGGAAAAATATTCCATGCTCATGGATTGGAAGAATCAACATTATAAAGATGTCCATTCTACCTAAGGCAATCTACAGATTTAATTCAATGCCCATCAAATTACCAGCAACATTCTTCTCAGAGCTAGAAAAAACAATACAGGAATTCATACGGAATCACAAACAACCAAGAATAGCCAGAACAATCCTCAGCAAAAAAAAAAAAAAAGCAGGAGATATCACATTACCAGACTTCAAACTTTACTATAGAGCTACAATAATCAAAACAGCTTGATATTGGTATAGGAACAGCATATAGACCAATGGAAAAGAATTGAGATTCCAGAAGTAAAACCTCAATTTTTTAACCAACTCATCTTTGACAAAGCCTCCACCACCCACCACTGGGGAAAGGAGAACCTATTCAGTAAATGGTGCTGGGAAAACTGGCTGACCACATGCAGAAGACTCAAACAAGACCCCTATCTATCCCCATACACAAAAATTAACTCTAAATGGATCAGAGACCTAAATGTAAAACCTCAAACCATAAAAACCTTAGAAAATGCAGGACAAACCCTTATGGAAATTGGAACTGGCATCCAATTCCTGAACAAAACCTGAAACCCACAGGCCATAAGAGATAAGATAGACAAGTGGGACCTCATTAAACTAACAAGCTTCTGCAAAGCCAAAGAAACCATCAAGAGAGCAAGGAGACAGCCCACAGATTGGGAATAAGTATTTGCCAACTCCAGGTCTGACAAAGGCTTAACATCTTGGATCTACAAGGAACTCAAACATGCGGAAAAGAAAAAAGCAACCCCATTATAAAATGGGCAAAAGATATGAACAGACACTTCTCAAAGGAAGACATACAAGCGGCCAACAGATACATGAAGAAATGTTCAACCTCACTAATCATCAAGGAGATGCAAATTAAAACCACACTGAGATACCGCCTAACTCCAGTCAGAATGGCAATTATCAATAACTCAAAAAATAACAGATGCTGGAGAGGATGTGGTGAAAAGGGAACACTTATACACTGTTGGTGGGAATGTAAACTAGTGCAACCTCTGTGGAAAGCAGTGTGGCAATTCCTAAAAGCTCTAAATATCGACCTACCATATGCCCCCACAATCCCCCTACTGGGAATATACCCTGAAGAACTCAAATCACTCTATAAAAAAGATACCTGCACACGTATGTTTGTCGCAGCATTGTTCACAATTGTAAGAACGTGGAACCAACCATGCTGTTCATCAAAAGAGGACTGGATTAAAAAAATGTCATACATATACACGATGGAATACTACGCAGCCATAAAAAAGAACGAAATCATGAATTTCGCAGCAACCTAGATGGAACTAGGATCTATAATACTGAGTGATCTTTCACAGCAACAAAGATCTGAGTATCAGATGTTCTCACTCATAAGTGGACCTTGAACATCTATCGTAATACTATAAGAAAAGTATCGACAGTGGTGGGAATCTATGGGGGGGGGCAGGGAGGGCAAGGGTGGTGGGATTAATGGTAGTCAATTTCTGTCTCGGGTGGGGGGGACACCCCTTATCAACAAGGGTGCCTGAACAATGCATATTTGTATACCTAACCCTTAACTGTACCCCACAATTTTAAAATAAAAAATATGTTTAATAAAATAAAATAAAATAAAGATTTTTACCTAATAGCAGGGAGTGCACTTTTAGTGTTTTGCCATTAAAAGATTATTATTTATTTAATTAAATTAATAATTTATTGCATGTGTATTTCTTATGAAACTTGAACACAACATAGATATGTTTTGAAACAAATATCTATAAAAATCAATTTAAGAACATTCCAGACAAGACAACAGACACAAGTGAATACAGATATGCTGAATACCAACCAAGGGTGAGATGGTCATACCAAGTCATCTGACAACGCTGACAGCTCAGGAAAAGTCAGTGAGATCACATCAGGCTGATATATGTATCTTTGAGAATATGATTAATCATAATCACCTAGTATACAATTATGTGGACATGATTTATTATGGGAGGGTGACCTCTCCAAAGTTTAGTGGTAAAACTCCCACAAAGCCAGCCTAACCTACATGAAGAGCAGAGGACTTCTGAGTCCACTAAATTTCACCTGCATGAAATTGGGGTCTATGTTGCATTTGAATATAACTAAAAGACATAATACTTTCAAAATAGAATGCTGGGATTCAAGTCTACTACTGTGGAAGGTGAAAGCGTTTTGGTGTTTCATTTTGTCTTCCAACTATTCTTCCTCACTTCTGTCTTTAACCCCTGACTCTTTGTATGGGATTTTGCTATGCTTTACAGACCTAAAAGTGGCATCAATCACTGTCATACAGGCTTTCTTGTTCTTTGTGGCATCAAAGAAATTGGACCCATTTTGATGCCAGAATGCTCCATGTGCCTTCAGCAGAGTCTGACAGTTTTTCAATGCTTTGAGACAGGTCCTCCTTTGCTCCAGTTTGCTCTAAAAGATGGCACATGGAGGAAGCCTGTGTAGATACATGGGTTAATACAATAGTGTCACTTTTCTGAAAATGAGACAAGACAGGGAGAAGAGAGAAAAAATAAAGAAAAATAGGACATTCTTTCTATATCATAATCTATTTGTTAAGAGAAGAGAGACAAACATTCATGGGTACAAATATTCAGTTTGATAGAAGAAATAAGGCCTGGTGTTTGAAAGATCAGTAGGGTATCTATAGCTTACAATGACCTATTGTATATTTCAAAATAACTAGAAGGGAATATTTCAAATGATTCTAGTGTAAAAATTACAAATATTTAAGGTGATAGATATCCCAGTTCCACTGATTTGAGCTTTACAATTTATGAGAATATATTAAATTATCACATGCACCCCCAAATATGTGCACCCATTATGTATCAATATAAGTAAAATTAAAAATAGATTAGAATGCACAGTGAAGTAAAGTGTTTCTCAATGGGATACTGTTGTTGTTGTGAAAATTTCACAAATGAGTAGTGATTATTTGCATTGTGCTTTTTACTATCTTTTGGATTTTATTGTTTCTCTTAGAAAAAACAGAAGATAGATAGATACTGCCATTGTATAAATATGATTATATATATGTGTGTGTGTGTGTGATTATCTCTCTCCTTTCTTTTTTACAATTGACCAGAGACAGCATTTCTTTACAAGTCAGCAAGACATGGTACATTCTGAGCTCTTGACATTCTGTCTTCAGCTTACTTATCAGGTTCTTTCTCTGAGCTTCTCACTTGATCAACATTATTAACAATAATAAATAGAGACTAAGTTTTTACTCCATAGGCAACACTTTGAGGGGTCTAGAGAAAGATGGAGCTCAGATTTCTTATCTACAAGATGGAGAGCATCACATCCTGGCCACCTATTCATCTTTGTAGAAATTTGTATGACAAATAGCACCTCTATTTTCCCAAGAATATATAGAATAAGTTGATACATAAAATATAATAGACAAGAGATCCAAATATCTCCTTTAACACTGGTAGAGGCCATGCCAAGATCATGGTTTGGGGTATATCAGGCAAGAGTTTGCTAATATTGAACCTCAGAGCTCGTCTGACTTACTTGACCCCACTTAATAATGCCTGAGAGCAAAAGTCCACAATACAGAGTGTCAGGGGATAATACAAGCACTCTATTGGCAGACAGATGCTATGGGAATGGACACAGTTGAGCTGAGAACAACTGTTTTTCTTCACCAGATTTCCCAATCACAAATGCCACCACATCTGCCTGAGAATACTCACCTCCACCTTGACTGCTACCCATCTACGGGAGTCTCCTGACATCCCATTGACCTTTTGGGTCACCCCTCCTTCTTCCAGGTCCCTCCAGTTAATTAGCATAACTTATTTGACAAATTAAGCATTTATGAAACAAATGTATAGTCTGCAAAATGCTATTTTCTCCTCAAGAAAAGTCAAGGACATGCAAAGGGCTGAGTTGTCTGGTGAAATAGACTAGAAAAGGGGTTGAGGAGAGCCAGGAATATAGAGAGAATAGATGAATTAGCACTTGTACAGATTATCCTTTCACATAAAGACTCACCTTGTAGCATTTAGGTGAGTTTCACACTGATGTGCCAGTTTCCATAGAACCCAGATAGTGTAGACTGAGATGCCAGAAATTCCCAGTTCCCCATAAAGAGGAAACACAGCAACAGCTGACTCAGCTTTGTGGACAGGAACCTGGTAAGACCTGGATTCTCTCTAGGGGGAGGTTGATAAGTTTTGATTCATCCCCCAACATTTGATTTCTATTAAATTTCCCTGCTCAGCTAATGATTATGAATCTTCCCCTCTCACACAACCCCATAAAGGGTTACTCTTGTTATCTCCATTTTGAAGGTCAGAAAACTGAGGCTCAGTAAATGATAGGAAAATTGTTCCAGGACTCATAGTTTATAAGGGAATGAACTAGAAAGCAAACCTAAAGACTGTAACAGCCAAGTTACCCTTCCTACCCCCACAGTAAACATGCAGTGGTTACATGCACCTACACATCTAGCCTGTAGTTCTAAGGACAATACTTTGAAGAAAAGTTGAATCCTTAAATAGAGGCAACATTGCAGAGTAGTTAAGGTCATCTTAGTCTGAATTATGTTCCCTCACTAATGCATGACCAGGTAAAATTTAATTACTCCTGGGTATCACAATTTGTAAATCTACAATCTGCTTAATGATATCACCCACCACATTGGGAGACTGCCCTTATTTGAATGAATTTAAAATGTAGTAAACTCTCTAATTATAGACTCAGCATACACACAAGTTTCATTTTAATGAACATCGTCTACCCTTATATTACAATCCCAGGCAATGTGTTCACACTAAAGAGTCCTGTTTACCTAGGAACATTCAGAGATCCCTATCACCCAAGCCACGCTAAGAATGGAGAGGTGTCCATTTGATTAAGAAAGCAGACTTTTCTCTGTCCTTGAGGAATAACAACTAGGTGAAAATGGGTTCATTTGGGCAGAATGGCCTATATTTAGAAGGTCTTAGGCAGCCACAGACATCTTACAGGACCAGGGAAACTCTTCCTGAGAATATTTGACTTCAGAATGCCATTCCAGGAAAGCAGGACGCCCTGTAGGAAGACTTCTTTCTTTGTCCATTCAAATCTCCTTCTCCTTATGACTTCCAGATAGACAAACACCCTTATATATGTGGCTCTTTGCAATTATTCCTTGGGTTGAGGTTGGCTGAGAAAATAATTCTCCACCTGGGAGCTACTGCAGCTAAAATACCCCATCAGCTCTACTTAGGGCAGCAGTGCAATTTGGACCCTGGCCAGCTCGTTATTCAGATGACACCTTCTGCTTAGATTTAACTCTGTGGTTCTTAGGTTAGGTGCCTCCTAAAAGCGTGGCTCATTCCACTCTGTTGAACGAGGCTTATTTCTTTTTCAGTGTTTTAGCTTTCTCTTGACATTTAAATGATCACAGTCTGGTCATGGTCTCAGCAAAGACCGTGTTTGGGTGTGATTTCAACCTGCTCAGAGCTAGCAATGGCAGGGTTGAGTAGCATTTAGGTGAGTTTCACATTGGTGTATCAGTTTCCACAGAATCCAGATAGTTAAGACCCAGATGCCAGGAATTCCCAATGACCCAAGGGGATGGAGGGGAAAGTTTGCCAAAATGCATTCCCTACCTTATAGCACTAAAGCAAGGTTTTGCCCTCCCACTTCCTTTGTTTGACACACAGGTATTGTAAAGTTACATGTGAAGCTTCTTTAAACATATTTTCACCATGAGGGGACAGCTATGAGAATGATACACAGAGTAGGACAGCAAGTAAAGACAAAGTAGGCCATGTGACACCCAGAGAAGTTAAAATTACCACCCAACCACCAAACTCTATGAGAGAAATGATTCTTGAGATTAGCTATCATTAAACTCCCTAAATAATACACAGAGATTTTTTTTCCTTTGCACTCCTCCTCACTATAGGAGTAAAAAAAATGCTCATTCCTAAAAATTTAAGGGAAATAAAAAAGTTGAAAAAGGCAACAATCACCTGCAATTTCATGGTTATTTTGCTTTTTATGTTTTAACTTATCATCTCATCTCCCTAATTTCATTTCTCAGCATCAAAGCAAGGAGGCCACCATTGTATTCAGGGTCTCTCCTCAATCTTTCCTTTAGTCATTCAAATTCCAAATGAGAACAACAGCAGCTCAAAATAAATGCAGAGACTTAGGTATGAAATCCCTTTTTCAATGAACATCCTTCTGTGTGGGGCCAGGGTCTTGGAGATCTTGGTATGGAAAAGGCACCTAGAAGCTGTTACTGGGATTTGGCTTTTTCTCAGGTGAGACGCTAAAGCCTGCTTATTTATCCTTACCGAAAGTCACTTGTTTGCTTTCTTTCACCATCAAGTAACTCTGAAGGATTAGCATGCTGAGGCGACCACATTTTAACAGTGAGATAATCTAGTCATAATGACAGGCAAACATTCGGGAAGGCTAAAATCGACATGCACTAAGATTCAGTTCTGAATAGCAATTGATGAACAAGGTAAGCCTCTTTACGTGACCGGCACTAGCCACACAAAGGAGGCAGCCATGGCTCTGATAAGGGAATGCTCTCAGGTCAATGAAGGTGATAATTAAGGCACCCTTCAGAAAACTTTATATATGCACTGAATATATACATTTTGAATGTTTTTAATTTCTTAATATTTAAGATTAAAAAGAGATAAATAATCAAGAGTGAAAAAATTATAGCACCGACTTCAAGACTACTTTTTAATGTCAACCATCTGGAAACGTATTACTAAAATAATTCACGCAACCATTTTTTTGTTCAGGCACTATTATAAAAACAGTGCTGAGCTTGACAAAAGCTTCAAAGGTACTTTTGTGAGTGTCTACATAGGTGAGTTGTTGAATTTTCAAGCATGCAAATCTGTGCTCCAAATAATGAAAGGTTTTTTTTTTTTTTTTTAATGCCCTGTCAACATTGATGCAGTTAGGATGGAGAGAAGCACACTTGGTCAGGGTTCACCCCTGTTGTAGTAGAATTTTTTTCCACTTTGGATGACATTAAAGCAGTGGCAATTCAAGCGAAAAATGGGCACCTCACTCTCTTCAAAACAAGCAATCCTTTTGATCTAAGCAACGAGTTAATTACTATAAGTAACAGAGTTCTACTAATGATATTTATTTCTGTACATTCTAATTACAAACTAGCAAATGTATTACCTTAGATTATAGCTGGGGAAGTGTTTAAGTAGCTACAACAGTCAATTATGCTGCCTTTATGTGTTCAAGTGAGCTTGGGAAGTGTGGCAGTCAGCAAGGGCAAGTATATTTGGAAGTAACAAATAACTCCTAAATCACAGTGGCCTAACACACACCAAAAAAGGGTTATCACTATATACTAACTAATCCCAACTCTGGCACTGGCTCATCAGGAATTGAGAAGTGAACAAATCAGTAACAGCCAGAAATTGCAGAGTGTGGTCCCTTTTAAGAGTCATCTCAAATGAAACTGTAGGATTCCCATGATTATGGAGACGATGTCACATTGGGGAGTAAAGGAACTGAAATATGAATGTATGGGTGAAAATGTGTAGAAAATGGAACCTCCTTTATATTCTATAATCCAAATGACTTTTTCAATTAAATCTTCATTATATCAGGCTGGTGGGTACTTACCTTGAGATTTGCTCTGGATCAGGAGTGCTGAAGATCCAGAGTCGAAAATGTTCTCTGTCTCATGGATGGGGCTCTCTCTCTCTCCTTCTTCCTTCTCTGTTCACCCAGGTTCTTACTGTACTTCATTTTTATCTTGGTTTGAGACTTTTCTTGTAATACAGGAATTGTTCTGAGGTCATAAACAATCATTGGTCAATGATTCATTGACCACCTAGATAAGTTGTTTTCAACTATGGTTATACTTTAAAATCCCATAAAAAAATCTATCTATCTATCTATCATCTAGCTATCTATAGTATGTGTATATATATGTGTATGTATACCGTATACATACATATGAAATCTACCCACTATGAGTACCACATTAGAATGTTACCCATAACTTTCACAGCAAGTACGTGAAGCAGTTTATTGTTTTCATTTTCTAGGTGAGGACATTTCTAAAATCACCGCTTTGTAAGATCAGTGTCACAAGTGGACAAGGTGCTTCACCATTGTACGGTTTCAACACCAGAGATACTCTTAAAGTCATCGACATCAGATATTCCACTTGAAGTAGCCCGTCGTTCTTGCAGAGCCACCATGCTCCTAGGAAGCAATAGTGTGGTTGGTAGCTGGTGGCAGTTACTGCTTGCAGAGGTCACAGCCATTTTCCAGTCTCCCGCTCATCGCAGCGGCCTGTCTCCTCCCAACAGCAACAGTTACCTGGCAGTAGTGGTGGCTGGTAGCCTGCAAGGGGGCGCCTGGCAGATGGAGGGGCCGGTGAATGGAGACCTCGGTCGTTGAAATGAGGAACGGTGAGTCACGCAGACACGAGCGAGTGGGAGCCGCTGCGGAGGGGGTATGAAAAGGCCCATCTGCAAAGCATTTCCATAAACCCAGGTCTGTTTCTGCTGAAGCGAGGCGGCATTTGCCAGAGCGTTCTTCACCCACGGGGACAGAGCGACGCTTCCACAAAGGAGCCCGCTGGGATGGGGCAAGCCTGAGGGTTGGGGACCGAGCTGGGGGCCAGGCCTGGCGCGCCTCTGACTTCTCTCTGCTCCTGCAAACGCGTCTCCTCTCTTCGCTTTCATCATCTCGGTACCATCCATCCCACCCTGTTCAGGCGCTGCCCAGGCCAAAGTGCCATCCCAGACTCCACCTATTCTTGACCCAGTTGGTTCTGAACTGCTTTAGATGCTCCTGAGTTTAGTCAGTCTCGGCGAGGTTGGAAAACCGTGGCTCGTGGACGAAGTTTGGCATGGGTCTCTGTTTCGTGCACAGGTCTTGTTGGAACACAGTCATGTGCCTTCGTGTATGCATCATGTGTGGCTACCCCCATGCTATCATGGCAGAGCTGAGTCGCATGACAGAGACGAGGTGGCCCACAGAGCCCCAGCTGTTTATTTCTGCCTTAATATTCAGGCTTTCCCCCACACCAGCCATCCTGGCTTCTCTCATCAGCAACCCCGGATCTCCATTCTGTCTCCACCCTCTCTGACTTCCTGGGGAACTACATCCCTTTGGATGTGCCCCAGGCCTGGAATCCATGTGCCGGGATGGTGGCAGTAGACCAGGGAGGAAAAATTGCTTTTTTTTCCTACCCCCTGGGAAACGGTTGGTAGTGACTGCCTGGAACGTTGTTTTGAGAAGGGGTCTGGGACTGTGTGTGAAAAGAGAAAAGGTCCTCTTTGGGAGCAAGGACCGTGATGCATTTTCCCTGCCTGCTCTAGAAGTTCAAAGAGGGAGCCAGGCGATCCGTGTCATATATTTGTTGTCTCTTTTCTGGAAACTTGCTTTTATTCACTTTATTTCCCTTTCCTCCTCTTTTATAATCCCTACTTTATTTTCTATACATTCACTCAAAAAACTTTTTTTCTACGTTGCTGTTATGTTACAGTCACTGCTGTATTAGTCAGAACAGGCTATGCTGTGCTGCAGTAACAAACAGTCCCCAGTTCTCAATGGCTTAAAGAACAGAGGTCTTTTTCTTGTTCATGCTGCAGTGTGTCCCACCTGGGCTGGCAGAGGGCCCTATTCACCAGGCGATCCAGATGTATAAATTGAAGGTGCCTCTTGAGTCCCGTCTGTATCAGGGCCAGAGGGAAGGGGCCCAGCACAAGAGTGATACACAACCATTTCTGCTCACAATGCACAATTAGTCATAGGGCTCTGTCCAACCACAGGGGGTCAGAAAAAGAATTTCTGACACTCACCTAAAAAGGAAGGGAAACGAGATATTGAGGAGTAGAGTGGATGGTCATCGAACACTGGTGCTGCGGTGATACATAAGAACAAACCGTGATCTGTGCTCTGGAGGAGAATCAAGCCTCTTGTATGATTTATTGAGTTCTTGTTGTACCCACAATGCTTTGTAGTTGTCATGACATTTGATCTTCTTGTCAGTCATGAGAAGTTTTCTTTCTTCAGTTTCAGGGGAAAAAATGGAGGCCCAGCAAGATTAAATGACTTTGTTGAAGTCACTCAGCTGATAGGACTTGCAGGCATAATTCTGGTTTCAAAAGTGTGAGCTCTGTGCATGGTGTCCCAAGGGCTCCCGGCTCCCTGCTTGGGCCCTGGCATTAGATTCTTGCCATGACATCCTCAATGCCGCTGGTCAATGAGCTGTCATGCGGCCTCTTAGAGATCCTGGGTGGGGAAGAATTTGGTGATCACTCCATGATGAGTAGGGAGGGGATGAGTGATTCTAATTCAGGCTTGAGTCTCCCAAATTAAGCCCATCTGGTAAACATGATTATTTTGTCTTAAGTCAAATAAATGATCACTATGCCTCACAAGCAATCTTTAAGAAACTCCATTTTTTAGGAACTATGTTTCCCCCCTCTGGGAGATTTATCGTGACACTCCCTGGCCTTCAGGAAGAAGTCCACATTTCTTTTTTATTTTCTTATTGAAAATTTTTAATTGTTTTTAATTTTTTTATTTTAACGATGTGGGGTACAATTCAGGATTAGGTATGCAAGTGGTGCAGGTAAAGTTTGGGCCTGCCTTTGGTCCCCGCTTTGCCTGGTTTGAGATCAGGCACCCTTTTTAATGTTACGAGCTCTCCCCCTGGCAGTTTCTGGCCACTGCCAATCCCTTTCTTACAGTATTATGGTAAATGTTCAGGGTCTGCTTATGAGTGAGAACATACGACACTCAGTTCTTTGTTTCTGTGATAAATCACTAAGTATTATAGACTCTAAATCCATCCAAGTTGTTGCGAAGTCCATAATTGTGTTCTTCTTTATGGTTGCATAATATTCCATCATGGATATGTACCACTTTAAAAAAATCCAGCCCAGTTTCCATGGGCAGCATGGTTTCATGGTTTTGCTATTGTAAATAGTGCTGCAGCAAACGTGTGTGTGCAGATATCTTTATTTTTTTTTAAGTGGTTTAAGTTCCTCCTGGAAGGGGAATTGCTGGATTGTGTGGAAGGTCAATTTCTAGTTTTTTAGAAATTGCCACACTGTTTTCCACAGAGGTTGAACTAGTTTGCATTCCCACCAACAGTGTAGAGGATTTCTTTTTCTCCACATCCTCGCCAGCTTTTGTTGTTTTTTGTTTTATTAATGATGGCCTTACTGGATTTAGGTGGTATCTCAATGTGGTTTTGATTTGCATTTCTCTGGTGATGAGTGAGGCTGGGCACTCTTTCATGGGTCTGTTGGTTGCTCGTTTGTCTTCTTTTGAGAAGTGTCTATTTATGTCTTTTGCTGACTTTTTAATAGGATTGTTGGTTTTTTTCCTTTCAGCATGTGAGTTCCTTGTAGATCCTGGATGTTAGGCCTTTGTCAGATGTACAGTTGGCAAATATTTTTTCCCATTCAGTGGGCTGTCTCCCCGCTCTCTTGAGGGTTTCTCTTGCTTTGCAGAAGCTTTTAAGTTTGTTGAGGTCCCATTTGTCAGTCTTATCTCTTATGGCATGGGCATTTGGAGTTTTGATCAGGGATTGATTGCCTATTTTGATTTCCATAAGGGTATCTCCTGCATTTTCTAAGATTCTTAATGTCTGGGTTTTGCGTTTCGATCTTTGATCCATTTGGAGTTGATTTTTGTGTATGGTGATGGGTAGGGGTCCTGTTTCATTCTTCTGCACGTGGTCAGCCAGTTTTCCCAGCATCATTTACTGAATAGGTTCTCCTCTCCTCAGTGGTTGTTGTTGGAGGCTTTGTTGAAGATAACTTGGTTGAGAAATTGAGATTTTGCTTCTGGAATCTCTCTCCTGTTCCATCGGTCAGTATGCCTGTTCTTGTGCCAATACTGAGTTGTTTTGCTTTTTGCAGCCTTATAAATAAAGTTTAAAGTTTGAAAGTGTGACACCCCCTGCTTTGTGTCTTTTCCTATGGATTGTTTTGGCTATTCAAGGTCATTTATGTTTCCAAATGAATTTCTGTACTGTTTTGTCCAGGTTTGAGAAGAATGATGTTGGTAATTTAATGGGTATAGCATTGAATCTGTAGATTGCCATTGCTAGGATGGACATCTTAACAATGTTGAACTTTCCAGTCTAGGAGCATGGAATATTTTCCACTTGTTTGTGTCATCCTTGAGAAGTCCACATTTCTTTGCTTGATTTTCAAAGTCCTGCCCAGTTGGGCACCCGCCCTCTTCACGGCCCCTCCTTCTGGTGAGTTGGGTGGGAAGGTGCTCTACCTGGCCTCCCCTTGGCCCTTCTCTCAGCTGCCTCCCCTCAGCACTTTTGGGTATGCAGAGGTTCGGGGCAGAGAACATGTGGTGAGTCTGGACTAAGACCCTCACAACTGGAAGGACAGAGGGGGAGAGAGATTGAGAGATTATGTACCTGGAGGTGGAGTTTACTTTTTTTTTTTTTTTTGGTGAGTTGGAGTCTCACTCTGTCGCCCAGACGGGGGTGCAGTGGCCGCTCCCGGCCACCGCAGCCTCGACCTGCTGGGCTCCGGGGAGCCTTCCGCCTCAGCCTTCCAAGTAGTTGGAACTACAGGCGTGCGCTACCACACCCGGCTAATTTTTGATTTATTGTAGAGATGAGGTCTCGCCAAGTTGCCCAGGCGGGTCTCGAACCCACGGGCTCAGGCAATTCACTCACCTCAGCCTCCCAAGGTGCGGGATTACAGGCTGAGCCACTGAGCCCAGCTAAGTTTACCTTTCTTGGATGGGGCAGCCAGGGGTCAAAATTTTGCAGACAGTGAAGGGAGAAACATGTGAAAGGGAGTAAGTTTGTGAAGCTGCTTCATCTCCTCCCCTAGATTCCAAGGAAGCAGGGCTCGGTCTTTTCTTCTCTTTGTCTTTGTGTATGTGACTTTTCATAGAACCAACTCTGCGACACATGGTTCACCAAGTTAATACATAGTGTTAAACTGAGCTGAATTGGTAACGGTGATATAATCATCACTGCTGCCATCTATATTGAGCACCTACTATATGCTAACCTCTGTGCTAGATCCCTCTTCTACATTATTCCATAATTATAAAAAAAATGCCTGGACCTAGAAGCATTTATAATACCCTCATCTGACATTTGGGTAAATAGAGGACATACGTTAACAATCTTGCCCAAAGCTGCAACACTGAAAAGAGAATCAGTATGTGAACCCCCCACGATCCACTTCCAAAGCCCGGACCGTTTTCTCCATGCCACTGCAGCTCCACAGGCAGTGGGTTTCTCGCTGCTGACACAGGAATTTAGGTCAAACAC
>CAUYQG010004382.1:0-20504 GCA_963574415.1 Tarsius wallacei
CGTGCCGCTGTACCACAACAGAGTGAGACTCTGACGAAAAGAGAAAAAAGGAAACCAGTACAACATCTATATAAAAATGCTACCAAGGTTGGGCGTGGTGGCTCAAGTCTGTAATCCCTGCACTTAGGGAGGCCAAGGTGAGAGGATTGCCTGAGCTCAGGGGTTCGAGACCAACCTGGGCAACTTGGTGAGACCTCTTCTCTACAACAAATCAAAACATAAACTACTTGGAAGGCTGAGGCGGGAAGATCGCCTGAGCCCAGCAGATGGAGGCTGTGATGGCTGTGAGTGTTTCACTGCACTCTAGCCTGGGCAATAGAGTGAGACTCCGACTCCAAAAAAAAACCAAAACTACCAAACAGGTGGGAGGGTTCAGGGATAATAGAACAGGAAAAATATATGGCAAGTTAAATACACACACTATTGAAGTATCATGAAATAATATTTTAGAAACCTTGCTGAAGAAGTCACATACGGAAACTATCAAAGCAGAAATTGTAAAAGATATGAACAGACAACAGAAAGAAGTTAAAGGTGAACTTACGGAGTTTAGAAAAAAGGAAAATAAACCGGGCTCGGTGGCTCAGCCTGTAATCCCGCGCCTTTGGGAGGCTGAGGTGAGTGGATTGCCTGAGCCCATAGGTTCGAGACCCGCCTGGGCAAGCGAGACCTCATCTCTACAATAAATCAAAAATTAGCCGGGCGTGGTAGTGCGTGCCTGTAGTTCCAGCTACTTGGAAGGCTGAGGCGGAAGGATCACCGGAGCCCAGCAGGTCGAGGCTGCGGTGGCCGGGAGCGGCCACTGTACTCCAGTCTGGGCGACAGAGTGAGACTCCAACTCAAAAAAAAAAAAAAAAAAAAGAAAAAAGGAAAATTTTAAGTTGTAGAGATGAGGTCTTGCCAAGTTGCCCAGGCTGGTCTCAAGGTGCGTCCACCTTGGGAAATGAGGCATTGGGGACTGGATCTCACATAATATTCTTGTCCTTTCTTTTCTGTTTTCATAATTTTCTTATTCTATTCCAGATTTTCCCATCAACCTATTGGCTTGTCTGTAGTTTTGCTCCAAAGGGGCAGTGAAATCCCTTCCAGGTATTTGTACCAGCCCAACAGGCTGGCTGCAATTCTGAGCGGCCACCAGGAACCACTATCTTAGCTTTGCTATTGCATTTTTTCTGGATACTTTAGGAGCAGCTCCTGCTGTCCCATATTATGAATCCCCCTGGTAATTCTGAGTCCCCCAGCTTTAGCCATAGAAAATACGCATTCACATGTTTGTTTTTGCAGTGAATCCACCTCTCTTCAGAGTTATCTGCACATTTTCAGGTTTTTGAGGGTTAGTAGACCTGGCTACCCCAACAGGGCTTGGAGCTGATTCCTCAGCAGCCTCTCCTGCTCCTGGGATCATAGAAATCTGTGGGTGGCCACCCTCTTCATGCCACCCACAGACATCTTGGCCTTTTGCTCCCTCTGAGACTTTGGATACTTGACCCAGTCCATTTTCGATTTTTGAAAATGTTTTTTGTGTGCTTGTAATAAGTGTGTTTTCTACAGTTGTGGTCATAGTATTCTCCATATGTTCATTAAGTTGTTTGCTAATCATATTGTTTAAATTTTCTTTATCTTTTCTGATTTTTTGAATCTGCTTATTCTATCAATATTGAAAGAAGTAGATTAATATCACCCACTATAATTATGATTTTGTCTAATTCTACTTGTAGTTATGTCAGCTTTTGCCTTTTAAATGTCAGGACCATATTATTAAGTTTAGAATTATTATATCTTCTTGGTGAATTGGACCTGGATCTTTTTCATTATAGAATGTATCTCTATCTCTAGTAGTACTTTCTGTTTTAAAGCCTAATATTATTAAAGCTATATCAGCTTTCTCATGGTTAGTATTTGCATGGTCTAAATTTTCTATTCTTTTATTTTCAGTTTTAGGATCTTTATTCAAAACAATAGGAGTTTATTAAGTTCTCATTTGACAGCTACTTTCAGTCAGTACAGTGATGCTGTCATCCTACTGTCTTCTGGCTTCCATTGTTGCTGGTGGGATCTACTATGTCTCCTTTAAAGATATAAACTGTGGATATGAGCCTGGGCAACAGGAACTTCAGCTCAGACAATTCATAACAACTGTTTCTAGATCAAAGTCCACTTTCTCATGGACTGCGATTATGAGCCTCTTGGGCTAAATCAGAAACACAACAAGCTCATTTATAAGGAACTTTAAGTTGTTATTAACATCAGTACTTCTCCATTTTCGCCTACTATTTCTGAAGAATCATTGCTTCAGAAATGACTAACTTCTGAGACCAGGATTGGCTACATAATTTGTGAACCCAGTGCAAAATGAAAATGCAGGGCTCCTTGTGAAACAATTATTAACAATATCAAGGTGGTGATAGCAAAACATTAAACCAAGGGCAGGACCCTTCTGATCATGGAGCCTGTGTGACCACAGGATTGCACAGCCATGAAACTTCCCAGTGTGAGATAGACTATGCTTGCTGATCTGATCTGCACAAATGGAGTTAGTTGTTCCATTAAGACTGCAATGAGGGCTGGGCTCCGCGGCTCAGTCTGTAATCCCAGCACTTTGGGAGGACGAGACGAATGAGTTGCCAGAGTCTGCGGGCCCAAGACCAACCCCAGCAACTTGGCAAGACCTTGTCTCTACAGTAAATCAAAAAACTAGCCAGGCATGGTAGCGCACACCTGTAGTTCCAGTTTCTTGGAAGGCTGGAAGGATCGCCGGAGCCCAGCAGGTCGACGCTGGGGTGGTCGTGAGTGTGCCACTGCACTCCAGCTTGGGCAGCAGAGTGAGACTCCAACTCAAAAAAAAAAAGACTACAATGAAATTCAATGGAAGGAAAGATGTTCACAAGAAATGTCATAAAAATTTAGAAAGAAATAGACAACTTTCTTGCAAACATATGAAAACATTTTCTGGAGAGAATGAATACATAAACAAATGAATTCTTACAGTTCTCAGCTATTGACTTAGGAAGACAATTTACCCTATTTATAGTAAGCAAGCAGAAATGTCAAAGAGGTGAAGGCATTCAACTTTTGCTCAATTTACCACAACCAATACCACCAACAAGCAGGTAGTGCTGAAGCAGAAGGAAAACAGAATCCAGAATTCAGTTCTGTTTTCTGAACATTTTCCCATAGCTACCACCTGTCCTTTAGACTTTACTGTGGAAATAGTAACTTAGATGAAACAAAAGCATACCAGCATGAAAATAATTTTTATGTGATGTACGCATGGAGGGTTATCAAGCCAAATTAAAACCCAGATATCTGATAAGATACCAGGCTATCTTTAGGGTAGACAAATGAAAAGCAATACTGTTATTCATTCATTCAACAAATTCACTGCCAGGCACAGTGGCTCACACCTATAGTCCCAGCACTCTGGGAGGCCAAGGTGAGAGGATTGCTTGAACCCAGGAGTTCGAGACCAGTCTGGGTAACATAGCAAGACCTCGTCTCTACAAAAAAATAAAAAATTAGTTAGATGTGGTGGTGTGTGCCTGTAATCCCAGCTACTTGGGAAGCTGAGGTGGAAGGATTGCCTGAGCCCAGGAGTTCGAGGCTGTGGCGAGCCGTGATCATACCACTGCACTCCAGCCTGGGCAGCAGAGTGAGACCCTGACTCAAAAAAAACAAACAAAATTGCATTGAGTGTTTATCATATGTCAAGTGGGAAGACTGTAAAAAATATTATATATCAAAAGTATTTTATATACAATCTGTTATATATAAGATTATATTATGTATATGAATGTATCAGAGATTAGTGATAAAGAGAATAAAAACAGGAAAAAGGCATAGGAAGTGGAGACGGGTTGAAATTTTGGGTTTTTTTTTTCGAGTTGGAGTCTTACTCTGTCACCCAGGCTAGAGTGCAGTGGCAGGCACACTTATAGCCACCGCAGCCTTGATCCGCTGGGCTCAGGTGATCCTTCCACCTCAGCCTTCCAAGTAGCTGGAACTATAGACGTGTACCACCACACCCGGCTGAACTGAAATTTTAAGTAATGTGGTGGTCAAGGTAGCCATCACTGAGAGGACACTTGAGGAAATGCTTGAAGAAGAGGCAGGAATTATGAGAGTTTGAGTGTGTTCGTGAATATGAAGGACTGAAGATAAAGGAGAAGAGATAAATAATGGAAGAAAGTCTGGGAGGTGAGAAGAGGGTAAATCGCTGGGCATAGGCAAAGGGATTGGCTCTGCAAAGGGAAAAGACAATTCATTTTCTGAGATCAGAGAAAATGACTTAAAAATGAGTTCAGAGTAAAACTGTAGACTTTAATACAAGGTTAAGGTGATATTACCAAACTTAAATCCTGTGGCATATGATGAAGTGTAAAGAAATAGTGATGGAAGTTAGTAGAAAAAAGAAAGTGCGTAGGTTAGAAAGGTAAGAATATAAAACTTTGAGAGCTGAGATATAGTATAAGGAAAAATAAGCTTATTTAGAATAATGCATGAATAGATTCAGTGTTTAATGAATTATTATTATGAAAGCTTATAAAGGAAGCACCATGCAAAATAAGACCATGATTTTACAACCTTAAAGAAAACATAAAAATAACCAAAGGAAATTCAGGAGACAGAAATTATCTGGCAAACTTCAGAAATTTATTTATTGTCAATAACTACTGATTTGAATTCCATGTTCCCTGGTAATGAAAATAAAAATTAATTACTTTATGGCATATATTTTTCATTTCCTGACATGAGTGGCACATAGTTTTCCAGAACTAAACTTTAGGACAAATTTACCATAAATCCTATTATGTTTAAAGGGGAATTGGAAACAATAGATTTATTTTTTTACTATGATCTTATTGAAACCAGAGAATTGCTATTCAGAACTTTATAAGCCGGAGGCCATAACATCAATTTACAGTAAACAAAGGTCTGGGTCACTAATTCTGTGATGATCTCACAATACACCGATGTTTACTCTTCAAAAAACTTGCTTAAGTTTTGGATAAGATTTGTCTAAAGTTCATACCAGAAGATTAAGAGTAATGTTTGGTTGCGCCTTAATTTATAAATGCACTTTCTTAATATCTTTTACAAGGTCCTAGAATAAATGGGCAGTAGAAATTAAATGTACAGTTTGAGAGGTAACCAGGCAAAAGGAAACATACAAAGGAATGTTAGGAATAGAGAAACCCAATACTATTATATTTATGAAAGAATGACTAGAATAGAAAAGTAGTTTAGATTCTAAACTAAGACAAAACATGATAAAAATTCTTAAATTTTTGGATTTAGAAAAATATTGCATAAAACATAGAGAAATATTTAGAATCTGTAATTGAGTCTATAAGAAAGATAGAAAATTTCCCAGGTGCCAGAAATTATAGATAACTCATTTCTAGAGAGAAAGTGAATGAACAGATACTAAGATAGATTACTGGGTACAAAAGTTGATTCTAATAGCCAGAGGGTGGGGTTTGATAATCATGGGAGAACATAACATATGGCTTTGGCCCTTGCAAAGTAGAGATGTGAAATAAAAAAAGCAATGACCTAAAGAAGGCTTTCCTCTCTAGTTAAGGAAAATGGAAAAGCTTTCAAATCAAAGAAGAATCAGGAAAGCCTTCTCTGAGCAGGACTCTGTTTGTGATAGAGATTCCTCTTCCCAAATGAGAAACCAAAGCTTAAAGCTAAGTCTCTCCCGTATGTGGAATCTGAATTTATTCTACCCCTATGGTGAGGGAAGTCCAAGCTAAGACATTAATATTAAAATGGTGCTGGGCCCCAGTGAGAAATACCTAGGGTGCCTGGCAGAAGCAAACACAAAACTGCTCTACAGGGATGCGCTTTCAACAATGGTCACATGAACTTTGCACTCTAAATTCACAATCAAAAATGACAAAGTCACTCAAAATACACACTAAAAAAATGACAAAACATATAAGATTAGATTACAGTCCACCAAAACACAATAAACAGGAGGATAAGCAACTCAAGGACTTAAGTTATAAGAAAAAGTTCTGCAAAATAATCATCTTACAAATTACTAAAAAGAGCCGGACTCGGTGGCTCAGCCTGTAATCCCACGCCTTTGGGAGGCTGAGGTGAGTGGATTGCCTGAGCCCACGGGTTCGAGACCTGCCCAGGCAACTTGGCGAGACCTCATCTCTACAATAAATCAAAAATAAGCCGGGCGTGGTAGCGCGTGCCTGTAGTTCCAGCTACTTGGGAGGCTGAGGCGGAAGGATCGCCGGAGCCCAGCAGATCGAGGCTGCGGTGGCTGGGAGAAGCCACTGCACTCCAGTCTGGGTGACAGTGAGACTCCAACTCAAAAAAAAAAAAGAAATAAAAAGAAATAAAAACAAATTACTAAAAAGGTTAAAGAGAAAACAAATTTTAAAAGAAATAATAGTAGTAATAATAATTTTAGAGATAAAAAATTAAAGAAAAGGCAAGAGCCAAAGTTATAGGATAATACATATGAAAGGAAGCAGGTAATTTTGCTTTTAAAAAATATTAAATTTCTAGAAGTTAAAAACAGTCATTTGAATTGAAAAATTCAATTAACTTGTTATTAGAGTACAGATTATTTGCAGCTGAAGAAAAAAGAGTAAAAGTGGAAGATGGACCACAGAAAATTATTCAGAATGCATTATGGAGTGATAAAAGGATGAAAAAAGAGATTGAGAGGTTTTGAGATATGGAGAATAGATGGAAAAGCCGAATGCATGTCTGAAAGTGGTTTCAGACAGGATAGTGAGAATGCAAGAGAGTCTGTATACAGAAACATAATGGCTGAGAATTTTCAGAAATGATGAAGGAGATCAATTACCAAATAGAGGGGCACACTGAGATTAGGAAAGAAGTCAACGTCATGGGCATGATGCAAACACATCACAGTAATACCACAAAATTCCTAAAATAAAAAGAAACTCTGAAGACAACCTTGAGAAAAGATGAACCCTACAAAATTCCTCAGATAAAAAGAAACCTGAAAGGCAACCCAGGGAACAATTTCATTGGCAACAGATACATCAAAAGCAACTACAGAAATCAGAAAACCAAGAATAATTATTTCAAAGTATTAAAATCTATCCGAATAAAAATAGAGGTCAAGTGAAACTATTTTCCAAGTGTGAAAGAGAAATACAGACATTTCAGACAGACTGAAAAGAATTTTCTTTTTCTTTTTCTCTTTTTTTAGAAAGCAGAATTTATTGAGAGGACAGAAAAGCTCCCCACAGGAGGGGACCCGAGGGAGTTGCCTTCTTTTTTCTTTTTTTTGGAGTTAGTCTCACTCTGTCTCCCAGGCTGGAGTGCAGTGGCACGCTCACAGCCACCGCAGCCTTGACCTGCTGGGTTCAGCCTTTCAAGTAGCTGGAATCACAGACACGCGCCATCATGCCCAGCTAATTTTTAGATTTATTGTAGAGACCATGTCTCGCCATGATGCCCAAGCTGGTCTCGAACCCGTGGACTCAGGCAATCCTCTTGCCTCTGCCTCCCAAAGTGCTGGGATTACAGGTGTGAGCCGCTACACCCAGCGAAAGAACTTTCCTAATGGGAAGAAAAATGAAGTAAGGAAGCGTGAGATGTAAGAAGTGATGGTGATCAAAGGATTGTCAAACTTTTACCTAATAAAACAGCAACAAGCCGGGCTCGGTGGCTCAGCCTGTAATCGCGTGCTTTGGGAGGCCGAGGTGAGTGAATTGCCTGAGCCCGAGGGTTCGATACCTACCTGGGCAACTTGGCGAGACCTCATCTCTATAATAAATCAAAAAATTAGCCGGGGACGGTAGCACGTGCCTGTAGTTCCAGTTACTTGGAAGGTTGAGGGGAAAGGATCACCTGAGCCCAGCAGGTCGAGGCTGCGGTGGCCAGGATCGTGCCACTGCACTCCAGTCTGGGCAACAGAGTGAGACTCCAATTCAAAAAAAAAAGCAACTAAAAAACTAATTTTGGTTTGTTTTAAAATGAAGTAATTCCTACTGACAGCTCTCCAAAAAAGTTATTTTTTTTAGAATTGGATGAGTTTATTTTAAAGTTTATATTTTTTAAAAAGCCAGAAAAGTTGGATAAGTTATGAAATAGAAGAGTAACGAATGGAAACTCTTTCTATAAGACAGCAAAACATTTTATAACAATTATTAGAGTAATGTGAATAGACAAATTGGAGAAACAGAATAAAAAGCTCAGAAACTGTAATACATATTGGAATTTAGAATATAATAAAGGCAACCCAGCCGGGCGCAGTGGCTCTTGCCTATAATCCCGGCACATTGGGAGGCCAAGATGAGAAGATTGCCTGAGCTCGCGGGTTCAAGACTAGCCCGGGCAACTTGGCAAGACCTCATCTTTACAATAAATCAAGAAAAATCAGCCAGGCGTGGTGGCGTATGCCTGTAGTTCCAGCTACTTGGAGACCGAGGCAGAAGGTTGCCTGAGCCCAGCAGGTCAAGGCTGCGGTGGCCATCTGTGAGCATGCCATTCCTACTCCAAAAAAAAAAAAAAAAGGCAATACTTAAGTCTTGTGGGAAAGACAGATTAAGCAATTAATGCATTTAAACATTGGGAGAAAAATAAGTTTATTGTCTGTCTACCTCAAACCCCACACCAAAATAAAATCTGTGTGTTCAAATATTTATTTTTTAATTAGTTAACTAATTTTTTAGTTGGGGTCTCACTATGTTGCCCAGACTGGAGTGCAGTGTCAGGATCATGGTTCACTGCAGCCTTGACAACCTAGGCTCAGGTGATACTTCTGCCTCAGCCTCCTGAGTAGCTGGAATTACAGGCACATGCCACCACATCTAGCTGATTTTTTATAGAGATGGGGCCTTGCTATGTTGCCCGGCCTTATCTCGAACTACTGGGCTCAAGCAATCCTTCCACCTTGGTCTCCCAAAGTGCTGGGATTACAGATATGAGCCACCATCATGCCCAGTCAGATCAAATATTGAAATGTAAAAACTTAACTATAAAAATACTACCAGAAGTAGGAAAGAATATTTATTAAAAATCATGAAGTGTGACTGGGTGCAGTGGTTCAGACTGTAATCCCAACACTTTGAGAGGCTGAGGCAAGAGGATTGCCTTAGCCCAGGAGTTTGAGACCAGCCTGGACAACTTGGTGAGACTTGTCTCTACAATAAATCAAAAAACTAGGTGGGCGTGGGTGGCGTGTGTCTGTAGTTCCAGATACTTGGAAGGCTGAGGTGAAGGATCACCTAAGCCCAGCAGGTCCAGGCTGTGGTGGCCATGGGTGTGTCATTGCACTCCAGTCTGGGTGACAAGAGTGAAACTCCAACTCAAAAAAAAAAAAATCATGAAATGGGGAAGACAAAACACCTATGAACCATGAACGAAGATATCAATAAACTTATTACATAAAAACCCCAAAATTCCTTCAGGGAAAAAAGCCAAACACACCCATAAACAAAGTTAAAAGACAAATGACAGTCTGAGAAAAAAAATACTTTCCATTCATATGATAAACATAAGAAAAACAACAGCCGGCTTGGTGGCTCAGCCTGTAATCCCGCGCTTTGGGAGGCCGAGGTGAGTGGATTGCCTGAGCCCGTGGGTTCGAGACCCGCTTGGGCAACTTGGCGAGACCTCATCTCTACAATAAATCAAAAATCAGCCGGGCGTGGTAGCAAGCGCCTGTAATTCCGGCTACTCGGAAGGCTGAGGCGGAAGGATCGCTGGAACCCACCGGGTCGAGGCTGCGGTGGCCGGGAGCAGCCACTGCACTCCAGTCTGGGCGACAGTGAGACTCCAACTCAAAAAAAAAAAAGAAAAACAACAATTTTATGGATAAACAGATATATCATGTTTAGTGACAGTTCACAAAGAAAATATGAATGGTTCTTTATATATGAACACATATAAAAAGGCTTTTGACTTAAGTCATAAAAGTATGATGGTTCATCATAGGCATGACTGGCCTAAGGGATGCCCAGAAAGCTGGTAAAACATGACTTCTGTGTGTGTCTGGGAGGGTATTTTCAGAAGAAATTTGAATCGGTAAACAAAGTAAAGAAGATCCATCCTCACCAAGCAAGGGCGTCATTCAATCTGTTGAGGGCTCCAGTGGAACAAAAAGATAGAGGAAGGACAAATTCTTCCTAAGCTGCGATATCCATCTTCTGCTGTCCTTGGACACTGAGCCACCAGTTTTTCTGGTTCTCTAGCTTGTGGATGAAATATTGTGGGACTTCTTGGCTTCATTAATTGCACGAGTCAGCTCCTATAATCAATCTCATCTATCTATCTATCTATCTATCTATCTCCTATTGATTTTGTTTCTCTGGAGAATCTTATTTATTTATTTATTTTTGCTTTGGAGTCTCACTCTGTCACCCAGACTGGAGTGCAGTGGCCGCTCCCGGTCACCACAGCCTCGACCTGCTGGGCAACGGTGATCCTTCCACGTCAGCCTTCCAAGTGGCTGGAACTACAGGCGCGCGCTACCACGCCCGGCTAATTTTTTGATTTATCGTAGAGATGAGGTCTCGCCAAGTTGCCCAGGCGGGTCTCGAACCCGTGGGCTCTGGCAATCCACTCACCTCAGCCTCCCAAGGCGCGGGATTACAGGCTGAGCCACCAAGCCCGGCTGAGAATCTTGACTAATACAAAAAGACAAATGCAACTTAAAACTTCAATAAGATGGGTTCTTTACCTATCTGGTTTGCAAACAAGAGTTTCTAGGCCAGATGTGGTGGCTCATGCCTGTAATACCGGCACTTTGGGAGGCAGAGGCATGAGGATTGCTTGAGTCCAGGAGTTCGAAACTAGCCTGGACAACATAGCAAGACCTTGTCTCTATAAAATATCAAAAAATTAGTAGGACATGGTGGTGCATGCCTGTAGTCCCAGCTACTTGGGAGGCTGAGGCAGAAGGATCTCCTGAGCCCAGCAGGTTGAGGCTGTAGTGAGCTGTGAGTGTGCTCTAGTATATTGTTGGCAAGGATACAGAGAAGTCCTTTTTATTTTATTTTTAGTTTTTTAAAATTTTCTTAATTACCAGAATTAATTTTTAAAAAATTACTGGTAAAATGTATTTGGTGGCCTTGTAAGGTGATTAGATGGGGAGATGCTAGTTGCTGCTTCAAATAAACTCAATAATTTCATTTACTTAATACAACAGAAGTATTTATTTTTTTGCACATGTAATAATCCAGTGCAGGATTTCCAAGTAGTAGGAGCAGGTAAGGGGAGAGGAAGAGGTAGGGATGGAGGTTTGATCCATGAACTCATTTAGGGACCTAGGTTGGTGATGACTCTGTCCCTTTCAACATATGGCTTTCAAGGTTGCCCTGAGTATCAACATCCACCAACAACAGCAGACATAGCATGGAGAAGGGTGTATGGGAAATTTTAATAGGGCGGGCTAGGAAGATAATGAAATGAAATTGGAGGAGAATTGATTGAAATTAACAAATTCATGTCCTTTGATGCATGCCCTTTGAATTTATATTACAAATATACATCCGTGTGTGCAGAATGAAGTCTATACAAATATATTCATGGCAATATTGCTTATAGTAGCAAACTATTAAGCAACATAAATATCCATAGTAGGTGATTGATGAAATATAAGTCCATTATAAAAATCATAAATCATTGCATCATTATAAATATTTAAACAAATGATAAAAAATTGAAGCTCTATATGTACTGATATGAAATAATCTCCAAGAGATGTTTTTAGATGAAAAAACATGTAGAACAGTATGGCTTATATGCTATTATTTACATGAGAAAGAAAACATATGTACACACTCATATGTTTGAATATACAAACACTACTTTTGATTGGATGTTCAAGAAGCTAGCACTGCTGGGTGTGGTGGCTCAAGTCTGTAATCCCAGCACTTTGGGAGGAAGAGGCGAGAGGATTGTCTGAGCTCAGGGGTTTGAGACCAGCCTGGGAAACTTAATAATAATAAAAAAAAATTAGCCGGGTGTGGTGGCACATGCCTGTGGTTCCAGTTACTTGGAAGGCTGAGGCAGAAGGATTGCCTGAGCCCAGTAGGTCAAGGCTGCAGTGGCCCCCAGTCTGGGTAAGAGAGTGAGACTTCGACTCAAAAATAAAATAAAATAAAAGAAGCAGCTAGCACTAATAGTTGCCTCTAGGATGCATTTTGGAAGCACAGCACTGGAAAAAGGCTTTCACTGTACACCTTTTTGTTGCTTTAAAAAAATTTTTTTACATGTATGACCTAGTTAAAACATAAACTATCTAAAAATAAATCAACATAGCAGAGAATAATAAAATGGAAGATGATGGGAGATAGGCAGAAAAGTAGTAACAAGAATTAGTCAAAAAGAGGGTAGACACATTTTAAACTTGAGATATTTTAAAGATAAGATCCAATTTTAAGGTAACCCCTAAAAGAATAGACATAAAATATATAATTCTAAATTAGAAGAAGGGTAAAGAAAAGTTGATGATTTCAACAAAAGGCAAAAAGGAAAAAGCAAAACGCACAAGATAGGATTGGTAGTCATAAATTCAAATATATCAGAAATCACAATGAATGTGAACTGATTAAACTTTCAAATAAAAGACATGATGATTTCAATTAGGCCTTTCCAGATTAACCAGCCTGCCAACCATAAGAGATATGAGAAAGGTCATGTTAGATTAGACCTTTTGGTCCCAGCCAAACTGGCCCAGACCAAACGAAACCATTCTGTCAATCCACATAAATGTTTTTTGTTTTTAGCCACTATGTTTTGGCATGATTTGTTATGCAGCAAAAGTTAATTGATGAAGTTGATATATTAAAAATTATAATGAAATACTCAATAGTTTTATGCTATTAAATTTGAAACCCCTTTTAAAAAGATAATTTTCTAGAAGAATATTAATTACAGAAAGAGAAAAGAGAAAAGAAAGATATGAATGAACATAAAACCATTAATCTAAAATATACCCTCGTTTAAAGCACACTAGGTTTAGAGTTTTATAGTTTTCTTGTGTGTGTGTGTGTGTGCCGGTGTCTCACTCTGTTGCCCAGGTTAGAAGAGGGCAGAGCACGATCACTACAGTTCACCACAGCCTTGACTACCTGGTCGCCGTCAATCCTTTCTCCTCAGTCTCTGGAGTAACTGGGACTGGACTACAGGCATGCTACCACACCCCTAATTTTTAAAAATCTTTTTGTAGAGATGAGGTCTCTGGCTATGTTGCTTAGGCTGGTCTGGAACTCCTGGGCTTAAGCAATCCACCCACCTCGGCCTCCCAAAGTGCAGGGATTATAGGCATGAGCCACTGCTCTCAGTCGTATGTTATAGGCAATTTGAAAAAACAAAACTTCAAATAATGGCTACTCTTCTAGAGAATTAAAAAGTAGGAAAAAGACACAAACGAACATAATTGATATAACTTTGATACAAAATTACACAAGAACAACATGGAGAAAAAATTTTAAGGTCAATACTGCTAATAAACATAGATGGGCCAACCAGAGGTTCATGCCTATAATCCTAGCATTTTTGGAGGTTGAGGCAGGAGGCTCTCTTGAGGCCAGGAGTTCAAGACCCACCTGGGCAACATAGCAAGACCCTGTCTCTACAAAAAATAAAAAAAGAATTAGCCAGCCATGGTAGTGCACCTGTAATTCCAGCTACTTAGGAAGCTGAGGCAAAATTGCTTGAGCCCAGGGGTTGGGGCTACAGTGAGCCAAGATCAGGATACTGCAATCCAGCCTGGGTGACAGAGCAAGACCTTGTCTCTAAAAGAAAAGAAAAGAAAAATCCTTAAGCAAAATGTTAGCAAATAAAATTAAGCATATATAGAAAACAGGCTGGGCTCAGCGGTTCAGCCTGTAATCCCAGCACTTTTGGAGGCCAAGGTGAGAGGATTGCCTGAGTCCATGGGTTTGAGACCAACCTAGGCAACTTGGCGAGACCTCATCTCTACAATAAATCAAAAATTAGCCGGGCATGGTAGGTAGCACGCGCCTGTATTTCCAGCTACTTGGAAGGCTGAGGCAGATGGATCTCAGGAGCCCAGCCGGTGGCTGTGAGTGTGCCACTGCACTCCAGCCTGGGCGATGCAGTGAGACTCTGGCTCAAAAAATAAATAAATAAAATAAATAATAAAAAAGTAAAAACAGATACAGAAAACATATACATGTGTGTATATGTTTATAAATGCATCTTGATCAAGAGGTTTTATAGCATAATGCAAAGTCGGCTTAAAAATGAGAAAAGTCTTAATATAATTCATTATTCTCATTAAAAGGTTAAAAAAGAAAAACTATTATCATGTCAGTGGTTGCAGAAAAAGCAAACGTGGTAAAATCTCCTAGAAGACTATGATTAGATAGAAACTCCCCTAAAATGAAATAGGATACTGTGGAGTTTATTTGGTTTTTAGTGGTCAGCTTCATTACTGCACTTGCATTTTCTCACCTCTGTGTGTGTGAAGGGTGGCTGGAGCCCTGACAACTACATTTCCCAATCTCCCTTGCTGTGGTTTGGTTAGACTTGGCCAGTGGGAGACTACCGTGGGGATTTAAAAGGTGGCGAAGAGAGAGAAACCATTGCTTTCTTCTTCTGTTTCTGGCTCTAGCAGCAGCAGTAGCAGCAGCAACAGCTGTGCCCCACTGCCCAGAAGCATAGCCACCTTTTCAATAATTTTGTAATTAATTCCCTGTGCTAACTTCCCTCTGTTTGAAATACCTGAAGTAGTTTTGGTTTTTCTACTTGGTTAATAACTGAAAAAGATGTCCAGCAAATTCTGCAACAAACATCATTAGTGGTGAGATTTAGAAAACTTTCCTGTGAAAACAAGTAAAGGACAAAGATGCCTACCCTCAATGCTTTCCAATGAAAACTGTACTAGAAGCCTTAGTCAATAGGCTAAGTCCTAAAGAGATTAATTACATGAAATTAAAAGACAGCAACAAGCCGGGCTCGGTGGCTCAGCCTGTAATCCCGCGCCTTGGGAGGCTGAGGTAAGTGGATTGCCTGAGCCTGCGGGTTGGAGACCCGCCCGGGCAAGCGAGACCTCATCTCTACAATAAATCAAAAAATTAGCCGGGCGTGGTAGCGCGTGCCTGTAGTTCCAGTTACTTGGAAGGCTGAGGTGGAAGGATCGCCAGAGCTCAGCAGGTTGAGGCTGTGGTGGCCGGGAGCGGCCACTGCACTCCAGTCTGGGCGACAGAGTGAGACTCCAACTCAAAAAAAAAAAAAAAAAAAAACAGCAACAGAATTTTCATTAGAACCAATAGGATATTTGGCAACTTCTAGTGCTTTTGGGTACTAAATTGTTAAACAAAAGTCAACAGCATGCTTATAAATGAAGTTGAAAAGGTTTTATTTCTTAAAAGAAGAGAAATAATATTCAAAGAAAATATGGTAACATGACAATGTTAAAGTTTGGTGATGTGTACGTAGATGTCTTTTATAATTTTTGCTTTCTCTCTCTTTTTATAAATAAAAAAAGAACTACTTTGGGTCAGAGCTTCCAGTTTTCTTTTTTCTTTTCTTTTTTTTTGAGTTGGAATCTCACTCTGTCACCTAGGCTAGAGTGCAGTGGCACACTCACAGCCACTGCAGCCTCAACCTGCTGGGCTCAGGTGATCCTTCCACCTCAGCCTTCCAAGTAGCTGGAACTACAGGCATGCACTACCATGCCTGGCTAATTTTTTTTGGTTTATTATAGAGACGAGATCTCACCAAGTTGCCCAGGCTGGTCTCGAACCCCTGGGCTCAAACAATTCTCTCTCCTCGGCCACCCAAAGTGCTGGGATTATAGGCTTGAGCCACTGAGCCCGCCTTGAGTTTTCTTAAATTGCTGAAAAACAAAATTGCATAGTCAGTTAAATTACAGGATACAGGGGACATTTGTATAGGGCATCAATGCTTAGTAAATAAAAATGACAGAAAAAAATATTTTCAAGAGCAATCACAATAATTTGGTAGTATTATATGTCCTTCTTTCCTTTACGCCACTATTTAATAACTTGTTTCACAGTTTAATTTAGAAAAGGTAATTATAATTCTAGACTGGTTCTCCTCATGAGAATGAGTTGATTTTGCTTCACATAGACTTCAACATTCCAGGACATCAAAAATGGCAGCATATATTTCTGAAAGAACTTCAGGATTACATTGGTCTTCTCTGACTGCCATAACAAAATACCACAGACTGGGTGACTTAAATAGCAGAAACTTATTTTCTCAGAGTTCTGAAAGCTAGACGTCCAAGATCAATGTTCTGGCCAATTTGGTTTCTGGTAGAGGCTCTCTTCCTGGTTTGTAGATGGCTACCTTCTTGCTGTGTCCTCACATTGCCTTCCTTGGTGCAAGTGCTCAGGAAAGCAAGCTCTCTAGTGTCTCTTCTTAGAAGGCCACCCTTCTGATCACTTAACCTCAATCACTTCCTTAAAGGCCCCTTACCAAATACAGCCACAGTAGGAATTAAGGCCTCAATTATGTGAATTTGGAGGGTAGGTGCACAAACATGTGGTCTGTGACAAGGATGTAAGCCCTAAAAGAGTGTGAGACAGCTGGGCCTGGTGGCTCAGTCTGTAATCCCAGCACTTTGGGAGGCCGAGGCAAGAGGATTGCCTGAGCCTGTGGGTTCAAGACCAGACGGGCAATTTGAGGAGACCTTGTCTCTGCAATAAATCAAAAACTAGCCAGGCGTGGTAGCACATGCCTGTGACTTGGAAGGCTGAGACGGAAGGATCACCAGAGCCCAACAGGCCAACTCTGGGGTGGCTGTGAGAGTGCCACTGCATTCCAGCCTGGGCAATGGAGTGAGACTCCAGCTCAAAACAAAAAATAAACAAAAAAGAGAGTGAGACGCTAAGGCTGCCGTGTTTGTACTCTAGAAAAATTAAGGCTTTTAAGCCAAGGTCTCACTCTGTCACCAGGCTGGAGTGCAATGTTGCCATAATGACTCACTGCGGCCAAACTGAAGTATTTTAAATTACTTTTAGAGTCAAGTGTCTTTTATTGCAGGGAACAAAACCATTTGAATAGCTCAAATAAAGGATATAAGTCTCACAGAAGCCAAAATTAAAATAGACTTCATGGGAACTAGAAAGCTATCAGGGACCAAAGTTGCTCTATGTTTATAGTCTGTGGGACAAGTTCTTTCTATGATGCGGTAGCTTGGGCAATGAAAGATATATCTAATATGATTATTATCCATGAAGTTGGTTATGTTCCCTAACAAATACACCCCTCATCTACATATTTACTATATCAACAAAATAGTGGTTGCCATTGTTAATCCTAAAATTTTCTTTTCCAAATGTAAGTCCAAAACAAAATAAAATTCTATAAATTAATGTTCAATTTTAGTTTTATAAAACAAATACACTCAACCTGATATTGAGTCAGGATCTACCAAATACAAAAGTTAGATTTCACAGCTATAAAGTCCTACTTCCTTATAAGACCACATCTTGCAATTTCTTTTTATTTCTAATTTTTTTTTTTTGAGTTGGAGTCTCACTCCATTGCCTAGGCTAGAGTGCAGTAGCATGTTCACGGGAACCCCAGTGTCGACCTGCTGGGCTCTGGCAATCCTTCTGCCTCAATCTTCCAAGTAGCTGGAACTACAGTTGTGTGCTACCATGCCCAGCTAATTTTTTCTTTTTTTAATTTTAGAGACGAGGTCTTGCCAAGTTGCTCTGGCTGGTCTCGAACCTGTGGGTCAGGCAATCCACACGCCTCAGCCTCCCAAAGTGCTGGTATTATAGGCTGAGCCACTGAGTCCGGCCTTTATTTCTAATTTTAATGTTAATTTTTTTTTTTTTGAGTTGGAGTCTCACTCTGTCTCCCAGGCTGGAGTGCAGTGGCATGATCATAACTCACTATAACCTTTAACTCCTAGGTTCAAGCAGTCCTCCTGTCTCTATCTCCTGAGTAGCTATGCCATCATACCCAACTAACACACACACACACACACACACACACACAATGATTTTTGTAGACACAGTGTCTCACTATGTTGCCCATGCTGGTCTTGAACTCCTGGCCTCAAGTGATCCTCTTGGCTTAGCCTCCCAAAGTGCTGGGATTAGCCTCAAGTGATCCTCCTGACAGCCTCCAAAGGTGCTGGGATTACAGGTGTGAACTACCACACCCTGCCTCCTACTTCTTAAATTTAAATTTTTGATTGCCTATATCTACGTCATTCCTACAGTGAAACTGCCCACTTCTCATAGATGTGTAGATGGAAGGCGTTCTTGTCATGTCTCCTAAGTAGCTGTGGGAGCTAAAAGCATTGCTGTTTCCCTGAGGAGATGTTGGCTGGAAGTCTTTCTCACATCTGTACATCCGGACACATTTTAGAATCTAGTGGAGCTGCAAAATTCTCCTACCAGTATAAATGAAGCTTCCCATAATCAACTTACTAACATTTTCGTTTATCTTAAAACAAATTCGAACGAACTTATCACTGTGACATTACACTTGATCAATAGCTTTGTGAAGCTTTAAACATTCTCATACATATTAAAGTTCCCCCACAGGACATGCTCATTACACACCTGTACATCTGTGAAGGGACATGGCCTTTCTTACTTTATCAAGAATTCTGTAATTGTGTAGGCAGTCCATTTTTTTCTCCTTTTGTGTTATGCATAAAGTAATCACTGTTTCTCTGCTTGAAAATATTGTTTGGGGCTACGCTTTCATTCAACACAAGAGACTAGAACTGTTCAAGGAAAACGGGAGAGAAATGCCAAGGCCCTCAGACTATATCATGACAAGGCTGCAAATGGAGTCAGCTTCTGAGGTAGGGTGGCTAACCTAAGCATTCCCACTGTCTCCTTTCTGTGTTCTTTATTCTTATTTTTTTTAACATCCATTAATGCCTAGTGGAAGATATTAGGGCTTGGAATGAGAATGGCACGAACTCCCCACCTCACCTCCAGTCAATTGAAGATGGCATTGACCAAATCAGTTGTAAAGCCTGGGGTGCTCCATGAAGCAGAGCATGGAAGCTCTTCAAAGTTTCATCTGCTTATACAGAGACTATGCAGATATTTCCCCTGCTTCTACTTGAACAGCGCGAAAGAGACTTGAAGAAAGTTGAAAAGGTATGGAGAAAGGGCAGTTGTGGGACTGTCTACTCATCCACTCACCATTTTGTATGTATGCTGGGTACCTGGAAAGGAACCATTTTGACAATAACTCATCCAAGAAACCTGGTCTTGAGGCAAGGAGACCCCAGCAGACAAGGGGGACAATTGCACTATAGATATACCAGGAGAAACATTAGGAGGTTTGGAAGAGGTCTGAGTGGAGCCAAATCTTCCACTGCTCTTTCTATAATGGAGGAGTCAGCTGAAGGGACTCTATCTTCACATACCCGCTTTCCCAGCCATGCCATTGGGCTGCCCGCCACCTAGAGGACATCAGTGGCCAGTGCAGGGGAGAAAAGATTTATTTCCTAATTCATCACTAGGTTCATGGCTGAGACCCCTATGACAAATGATAGATTGACAAGAAAAAAACATAATTCATTTCCTATAAGTTTTATTTGACACAGGCACCTTCGGAAATGAAGGCCCGAAGAGACAGGGGGACCTGTGTATTTTTACGGACCATTATGCAGAAGTATGATTGGAAGGCAAAGAAGTATAACCTAAATGGTAGTCAGCTGGGTGGAACTTAGCAGGGCCTGACTGTTCAGATGTTTTTTGGCATCTCTGTATTTTCATTCCTTTCCCCTGGGTATTGGGAGGACCCCTCTGGAATAAGGGTCTTAGGACCTATGTCAGAGGAAGGTCAGAGAATTAGTTTATGGACTGCAGGAGGGAACAATGAGAGAAAATCCAAAAGAACTTTTCATTCCTGCTGTTTTCTCAAATACTGATGTGCCAAATTTGGGGCTAGTGTGCCCTGAACCCGACACCAGTCAATACTACCATGAGAACCAGTAAAAAAACAGCATAGAGGACAATGTGACCTCATCTGTCTCAGCATGGCTAATCATATTCACAGTGGACTTTATAACCTCTTGAAAATTTAAATTTCCTTTGCATAGCACTGATCATGTGAAATCATGGACACGTGAAATCATGGACACATGCCTCCTTTTTCTTTGCCCTTAATGTTTTGTATAAGACCAGAAAGGAGCCCTGGTGTGGATATTATTTCAAAGGTTTCTGGTGGTGCTAATGAGAAGCTAGAATTGAGAACTTTCAAGATTCTGTAATGGAGGTGGAAGAGATCGGAAGGAGGAATCAGAAACTAAGCCATACCCCCTTACAGAAGGTCAGGTCCCTCAAACCACATGTCTGGTCAAGCCGGGGAACACTTGAATCAGTGAAGTTTTATTTTTTTATTCTTTTAGATTAGAAAACATAGTTTATTTAGAAAGTAAAGAGAGAGAGAGAGAGAGAGAGGGAGAGAGAGAGAGAGAGGGAGAGGGAGAGGGGGAGGAGGAGGGGGAGGGGAGGGGGAGAGAGAGAGAGAGAGAGAGAGAGAGAGAGAGAGAGAGAGAGAGAGAGAGAGAGAGAGAGAGA
>CAUYQG010004386.1:0-12360 GCA_963574415.1 Tarsius wallacei
CTGAGGTGAGTGGATTGCCTGAGCCCGCGGGTTCGAGACCTGCCTGGGCAACTTGGCGAGACCTCATCTCTACAATAAATCAAAAAATCAGCCAGGCATGGTAGCGCGTGCCTGTAATTCCGGCTACTCGGAAGGCTGAGGCGGAAGGATCGCCGGAGCCCAGGAGGTCGAGGCTGCAGTGGCCGGGAGTGGCCACTGCACTCCAGTCTGGGTGACAGAGTGAGACTCCAACTCAAAAAAAAAAAAAAAAGAATCCCAGGCACGTATGCGATAGCACCAGCCCATAAACACTGCCATGCAATCTTTGTAAAAAGGTATGCAGACCACAAAACGCAAGTGTGGGCTGTGAGTGGCCCACGCTGCAATCCTGACTTCAGACAGTAATTGGAGGGTCCTCTCTACCTCACTTTTCTCACCTTGATGTCTCCTCTGCTCAGCTCATGCCTGTCGGGAGGCAGGGAAACAAGATTGCAGGAGGATTCATAGGCTAAACTGCAGGACCTGCCCACGCAGACAGTGACAGCGGGTATTCCGCAGCTGCCATTAAAGCCATCGCGCTGAGAGGCAACACCCTAGATTCATCTCCATGGACACCACCCAACACAGGCCTCCACCCTGGAGTGCAATTCAGTTACTGTCACCACTCAAGTATTTATGTAGTCAAAGCTCACTTACTGGCCTGGCTCGGTGGCTCAGCCTGTCGTCTCAGCACTTTGGGAGACCAAGGTGAGTGGATTGCCTGAGCCCGTAGGTTCGAGACCCACCCAGGCAACTTGGTAAGACCTCATCTCTATGATAAATCAAAAATTAGCCAGGCATGGTAGCATATGCCGGTAGTTCCAGCTACTTGGAAGGCTGAGGCAGAAGGATGGCTGGAGCACAACAGAGTGAGACTGTGATGGCGTGCCACTGCACTACAGTCTTGGCGACAGAGTGATGCACCAACTCCAAGAAAAAAAGCCCACTTACTTCCCACAGCCCCCAGCAGTGCCTGACTCATAAGAAAGAGTCTAAAACAGCTGCTATAGGGGACGTTAGTCATTTATTCACTCATTAATTCCACAAGGAGTCTTTCCTTTGCTACCGATTACGCACCTGCTGTGGCCCTGGGCGCTGTGGAAGGTGCCCAGTCTCGGTGGCAGCCAGCAAGCGCTCATGCATGAAAAACACTCGGCCACCACGTGCTCGGTGGAAAAGAGCCGTTGGGCGCCGGAGGGCAAAGCCGGCATCCGGCACAAGGAGTCGTCGGGAAGTGAGGCTGGAATGCCAGGGCCAGCACAGTCTGGAGCAAGCGGGATTGCCGGTCCCCCTGAGAGCAGACAACGTGAAGGACTGTGGGGTCAAGTGGCTGTGGCCTCCTCTGCCCTGCTGTCCTGGCTGTGCCGTCACGTGACTGGACCCGCCTGAGCCTTGGTTTCCTGAGTCATAAACTGTGTCCCCACCTTGCAAAGTGACTCTAAGGACGCAGTGAGGAAATATTCGCAGCAAATGCTCAACACACAGTGGTGGCGGCAGCATTCCTGGCAACGAGGCAGAACGTGCCCGGCACAGTATGCTCGTCCTTCTGGGCCAGACTCAAGCCCAGGCCACTGCGGGGATGGCAGTGACCACACAGCCTGGTCCTTGGGGCAGCCCTGGCCGGCTTCCTGGGGCTGGAACAGAGGCAACACAGCATCTGGGCGACCCAGGCGGTAACAGGGTCCCCGCGTGACCCAGATATCTGACCTGCACATGCAGGGCAGCATTCCACCTTCTGCCCCTGTGTTCGGAGGTATGCAGCACCTTTAAGGCGCCAGGCGTGTCTTGACACCCCTACATGAGAAGGCAAGAAAGCCACGGCCCAACAGCATCGCCAGAGTGCTGCCCTCCCCCCACCCCATGTGCCTGAGACATCATGGTCCCCTGTCCCTAGCCAGTCTGTGGTACCACACTGGGCTCCGACCTCACCATGCCATGCCCATGCCAGCCTCAGCTGCAGCCTTTCTTGGATGACTGTTTTAAAATAAATATAATACAGTTTTACTGAATATAAATTTAGAACACCAAAGGTGCAAAAGCAAGAATGTAAAAATTACCTTTAAAATTCTACCAACTGGGAGCAAGCGTCGAAAGAACATGACATCCCAGGCAACCCCCTTGGGTCCTGTCTCATTGTGAGAGTTCTTCTGTCCTCTCAATAAATCCTACTTTCAAAAAGAAGGAAAGAAGGTGACATCCCCCTTTCTGACTCACCCTGATTGGTCGATGACACACACTGGGGTATCTGTTCCTCCCCCGTCCTGACTAGCAAAACCTCGGTCTTGGGCCCAAATCAGCACTGACTTCCCACGCTCCTCCTAACATTAGGAGTGGCCGGGAAGTGGGCCCGGGCCCGAGTCCTCAGCACGCACTTGCCGCAGTGTCTCTAAAGGTTTCCTTCCCTAACGTGAGTGCTTCTCCTTCCTCCTTGGTTTTTCTTTTTTTGTTTTCTTGCCTGGAATTTTTTTTTTTTTTAGTTGGAGTCTCGCTCTGTCACCCAGGCTGGAGTGCAGTGGCATGCTCATGGCTACCCCAGCATTGACCTACTGGGTTCAGGCAATCCTTCCACCTCAGTCTTCCAAGTAGCTGGAACTACAGGCACCAGCTACCTACCACGCCTGACTAATTTATTGTAGAGATAAGGTCTCACCAAGTTGCCCGGGCTGGTCTCGAACCCGCGGGCTCAGGCAATCCACTCACCTTGGTCTCCCAAAGTGCTGGAATTACAGGGTATACTACGACAAACATCCTTGTAGCCAAAACTTTGCACGCATCCATGATGTTTTCCATAGAATAAATTCCTGGAAAGGAGAATTATCTGGGTAAAAGACATGCAGGAAATGCCTTGACTGCCGAGTTCCCTCAGGAATCTAGGTGTCAACTCAGACCCCACCAGCAGCATCTGAGACTCCCTCCCTTGCCCTCATGTTTGCCCCTGCTGGGTGTTTGCTGGTTTAATAGAGAGAAATTGTATCATGGGGACTTACACTTCTGGTCATGTGGCAGACTGGAAAGCATAGAAACCTTTCTGCAATAGCAACACCTAGAAACAGTAGGTAAAAGCCAGTGCACAGCCTGCGTGGGTACTCACTGAGCTTTTGCTAAAGAAAGGGAATTCCTGCAGTCAGAAAGAAGAAGAAGAAACCCATCAAATAGGGGTTGGTGCTGTGCCCTGGGCGGGGTGGGTGGGGGGAGGGCTGTGGATTCCGATTCCCAAAGAGCCTGGATGCAGTGGCCACCAGCAGGGACAGGAGCTGAGGTTGGCAAGGATGAAACTTGGAACTGTAGTTCTCACCTAGAGTCAAGACAAGGCTTACACTTGCAGGGAAGGGTGACAGGGGGACAGTCAGGTCTCAGGCAGAGAGGCCACCCAGCAGCTCGTCTGCTGCCTAGGGATGGCAAGAACACATCGGCCCTGGTGATGTGTGAGGCCCTGCCTGGACCTAGACGTGAAATTCAAGTTTACACCCTCCGGGGGATGCACTACAGTCCTGCCTCACACAAGTAAGACACTCAGGCCAGGCCAAAGACACTTGGGATTCCCTGCAGACTGTTCTCCAGAGACCTCACGGGAATCCCCAAGCCGAGATCCTGCCTGGGAAGCACGATTCTGCAATCTGAAATTCAAAACACGCAGGGATAAGCCTCCACGCACAAGAGTCGGCAGGAGCCGCTAACACAGACTGCCGTTCCCATCGGGTCACAGAATTGCCACACACAGCCCATAGGGCTGTTTTAATTTCCAGGAAATCTTTTCGGTCCATGACAAATTTGCATTTAATGCTTTTTAGTCAATGTCTTAGTGATGGTACACACTTGTCAGATTTCTCAATGGCACATAACTTGAAGAGACCACAAAACTCCCAAATGTTAGTACTGCGTGCTCAATGAGATTTTGAAAGGGTGGAAAATGAGCTAAAATAGCAAGATGAAATGTAGCAGGGACAAAATAAATTTCTGCTCCGTTAAAAAAAAAATCATGGCCAGGCTCGGTGGCTCAGGCTGTAATCCCAGCATTTTGAAAGGCTGAGGCGAGTGGATTGCCTGAACCCACGGGTTCAAGACCAGCCGGGGCAATTTGGTGAGACCTCATCTCTACAATATATCAGAAATTAGCCAGGCATGGTAGCGCGCACCTCTAGTTCCAGCTACTTGGAAGTCTGAGGTAAAAGGGTCACCAGAGCCTAGCAGGTTGACGCTGGGGTGGCTGCAAGCAACTGTACTCCAGCCCAGGTGACAGAGTGAAACTCCGACTCAAAAAAAAAAGGAACAATCAGGCCAGGCATAATGTCTCATGCCCATAATCCTACCACTTTGAAAGGCAAAGGTAGGAAGATCGCTTGAGCCCAGGAGTTCAAGACTGGTCTGGGCAATATAGTAAGACCTCATGTATACAATTTTTTTAAAAAAATTAGTCAGATGTGGTGGCACACGCCTGTAGGCCCAGCTACTGGGGAGGCTGAGGCGGGAACATCACCTGAACCCAGGAAGTCAAGGGTGTAGTGAACGATGAACATGCCACTGCACTCCAGCCTGGGCAACAGAGTGAGACCCCCAACTCAAAAAACAAACACAAATAAATAAACAAATAAAATAACCAACTGAAAAGCACAGAATAGAGACACTTGGCTTGCAGTAATTGAGGAAAAAAAAGACTGACGGCGGAGCAGAGAGGTGTGGCCAGCACCAAAAGAGAAGGGATGCAGCTACTTTTTTCGAGAAGTAACTCACATACCATTGGTGTACAAGACTGTGATTTTTAGTACATCCACGTGATTGTGCAACCATCACCTCTATGCAGTTAGTTAGAAAACATCCATCAGTGCAAGAAAACACCCCAAAGCCATAACAGTCACACCTTACTCTCTCCTCCCCAGCCCCTGCAACCACCGACCCACTTTCTCTCTCTGCAGATTTGCCTGTTCTGGACATTTCATATAAACACGCTCATACAGTGTGGCCTTTTGCGACTGCCTTCTCACACTCAGCACCGTGTTTCCAAGGTCTGTCGATGTCGTCGTTGAGGCCTCCTTCATTCCTTCTTGTGACAGATAGCATCGTCTTGTGTGGTTAGACCGACCACCTCCTGTTTAACCACCCATCAGCTGGCAAACATCTGATTTGCTTCCTTTTGGCCGCTGTGAATACTGCTGCTGTGAACATTTGCAGGCAGATATTTCATCCCAGTCGGTGGTTTGTCTTCTCACCTCCTTGATAATGTCTTTTGAAGCACAGGGGGTTTTCATTCCGGTGAAGTCCAACTGGATTGTTTTTCCTCTTGCTGCTTATGCTTCTGAGGTCACAGCTAAGAAACCATGGCTTCCTCCAAGGCCACCAGGATGAGCCCTGTGTTTTCTTCTCAGAGCCTTGTAGTTGCCGGCTCTTGCACTCAGGGCTTCAAACTATCTTGAGTAAGTTTGCTTCGCGGGCGTGAAGTAGGGTCCAGTTTCCTTCTTTTATAGGCGATCTCCAGTAAGGTTTGGAGAGGGCAGGACCTTCCGTCCCCACACTGGGCGTTGGGAAGACAATTTTCCTGTGGGCTTGTCTTGGTGCTTGATGATCCATTCTGTGTGACTGTGGGGAAGGGCAGCGAAAGATGCCAAATGCCAAGCGATATCCAGGACTCCGTCGCCACCACACTCGGGGCAGCAATGCCCTCTCCTGGGACCGACATGTCTACTGGACTCCTCTGCCATCCAGTAGTGCCAGCGGGGCCACTCTATCCACTCTCCAGACTTGATTCGTTTTTGTTTTTTTTTTTAGCTGTGCCTGAGTGTAAAAGACAGTCGCACATGAATGACTTGGTACTCACAAAGCAAGGGTGGAACCTGTATATAGTGTCTCTCTGAATCACTGGGCGTTTGTTTCCCATAAACAAGCAAGATGCTAAAAAGTCCCATCATATCCATGGCAGCTGAACTTTCCCTGAAAGCAGCTGTTCCCAGCTCTGGGAGTCTGGAGTGACCTCAGCAGAGCCTGACCCGGGCCATCCTGGAGAGGACATGGGGGAGTCAAGCTTCCCCACTTCTGCAAGACAGACACTGACTTGGGCCAAGTCATGTGGACTGCTGGGTAACTGGCTTGACTTGGATACCCCTGAGGCCTCCCGCTTGGTCTCTGAGACTTTTCCTTTGTTAGAGCCACAGACTTGCGATAGCCAGGCATGATACCTCGCACCTATCATCCCAGCACTTTGGGAGGCCGAGGTGGGAAGACTGCTTGAAGTCAGGAGTTCCCAGTCTAGGCAATGTAGCAAGACCTCATCTCTACAAAAAAATGAAAACATTAACCACACATGGCGGTGCATGCCTGTAGTCCCAGCTACTTGGGAGGCTGAGGTGGGAGGATCACTTGAGCCCATGAAGTTGAGGCTGCGGTGAGTTATGATCACACCACTGCACTCCAGCTTGGGCAACAGGACGCTCTTGAGGTCACAGACCTGTACACTTAAAAACTGTTAATATGGTAAATTTTACGTTTTGCATATTTTACTGTAATAAAAAAATATGAAGGTATGTGACCATCTCGAGCAGGGGAGACAGCGCTGGGAGAAGGAATGGGATGAGAAGATGAGGAAAGAGGGTCACCAAGAAAACGCGGCAGATGGGGCGAGGAAGGGCTTTCATCGAACGCTCTGGGGTCCACCGGTCATCAGGGAAACGCAGGTGAAAACCATGTTAGATACCGCCTCACACCTGCTGGGATGACTGCTACAGGAAGATGAAAGAGACACATGGGGAGGATGTGCGGTGGGGGGCTTACACACTGCCGGTGGGAACGTAGACGGGTGCATTCACGGTGGAAAACATGGTGGAGAACCCCGGGAAGTTAAACGTAGAATGACCACGTGATCAGCAGTCCCACCGCTGGGCCTCTCTGCAAAGAAATGAGATCAGAGTGTCAAAGAGCCCTCCGCACCCCCATGTCCACCGTAGCACTGTCACAATAGCCAAGACGTGGGATCAACCCAGGGTCCACCAATGGATGCGTGGATAGAAAGTGTGTTACATACACACACACAATGCTGTTCAGCCTTTAAAAAGTAGGAAATTCTGTCATCTGGGCGAACCTGGAGGACATTATGCTAAGTGAAATAAGCCAGACACAGAGAGACAAATACTGCGTGACCTCATGTCTACGTGGAATCTACAAGCTTTGAACTCATAGAAGCAGAGTGGTGGCTGCCAGGGGTGGGGAGGGGGCAAGGAATGGGGGAATGTTGGTCAAAGGACCCAAAATCTCAGATAGTTCAAGGGATCTATTGTGCAACATGGTGACTATAGTTAGTAACAATGCATTTTATACTTGAACATTGCTGAGATGGTAGATGTCAAGGGCTCTCACTGCAAACAAGTGATGTGTGTGAGGTAGCATACACATCAACTAGCTTGATTTAGCCATTCCACAATGTATACCTATTTTGAAACATTGTGTGATACACCATAAATGTACATAACTCTACTTGTCAATTTAAAAAAATAAACAAATAGACTGGGCACAGTGGCTCAAGCCAGTAATCCCAGCACTTAGGGAGGCCGAGTTGAGGGGATTGCCTGAGCCCCCGGGTTCAAGACCGGCCTGGGCAACTTGGTGAGACTTCATCTCCACAATAAATCAAAAAAATTAGCCAGATGTGATAGCGCGCTCCTGTAGTTCTGGCCACTTGGAAGGCTGAGGCGGAAGGATCGCCAGAGCCCAGCGGGTGAATGCTAGGGTGACCATGAGCGTGCCATAGCACTCCAGCCTGGGCAATGGAGTGAGACTCCAACTCTAAAATAAATAAAAATAAAAAATTAATAATTTTTAAGTAAAAGAATGTGGAGACTTCCAAGACTGTGGAGACTTATCTAGAAACGCAGAAGTCTCTGACTTCAGCCCCCAAAATTCATCACACCAGGAGCTGATCACGCTGCAGCTCACGATGACACGGTGTCAGGCGCACCATGTAGGGCACATCATGTCTGCAGCTACAACCAAAGTCCAGGCTGGTTCGGTGAATGCCAGAAAAGTGTCCCTGAGTTCCTCCAGCCCTGCCTGGATGCTACAACTCGGCAAGCCCCAGCCACACATCGGGCCAGCAGAAAGGGGCCACAAGCCCACAGAGGGCCTACCGCCACCCCTCTGGGCTCTGCTGACCTGAGCTGCCTCCCCCTGTCAGCCTCCATCAGGGACCTTGGAGCTGCCTCCCCGAGTTGGCCTCCATCGGGGCCTCAGAGTTACTTCGCCAGTTGACCCGCCGGACTAGAAGGGCAGAAGGTTCTCATTCCCTCCGCCTCGCTCCAGAAAGTCCCCACACCCCCCCGCCACTCCTCTCCCATCTCCAGCCACCCTTGAGAGGACAGGCCGTTCAGAAACGTGAGGTTTAGACCACACCAGCAGCTCCCATGCCTGGACGGGTGGGCCACAAGGGAAAAGGCAGAGTGTACCGCCCATGACACGGCAAGAGAAAGCACGGCCTGTCACCCAGGAGGAAACATCAAAGCCTGACCAATACCTTCCTGGGAGTCCACAGCCACACAAGCGAGCGGGGGCCCTGCCCCTCCTCCCCGCAGCCAGGCTGAGTCTCACCAGAAAGACGGGGGTGGGGGGGGATGGGAGTGGGGGGGGAGGTAGAGAGTTAGGGGGAAGTGGGGACATGACTCACCCTCAGCCCTGAGCAGGGCCCAAACAGTGACAGCTGTTCCCACCTGCTGCATCCCCCTATGGGGCAATGGAGTGGAGACAGCAGAGGGCCTGAGGGGTGGCCCTAGGGACAGCCCAGCCACCTCTTTCGAGGTGTGTGCCGGGAATCATCTGAACCTCATTTTCCGTGCCTGCAAAGGAGACGAATGGAACCACAGACTCCCTGCGTGAAAAGAGAAGCAAGGTACTCCCTGATGTTAGCCATGATGCTGGCCATGATTGCTTAGTTCATCGACGTGCATTTATCGATTGCCTTCTGGATGCCAAGGACACTAGACACGTTTCCTCATGTCATCTCTATAGCAACCCTCAAAGGAAGAGCTGTTCTTCCCATTTCATAGATGCAGATGTGGAGGCTGTGGTTCATCATTCGCTGACAAGTGACGGTACCCATGCGGTGTAGGGGCCCCAAAGCCCCTGCCCTTTGCACTGTGGGACTCTACCCGACTCTCGAGGGCAAAGACATACACAAGAGGTGGATGCACGTGGGTGGGAGGGTGAGGATGTGGGGAACACTGAGGCTGAGGTACCAGTCCCCTGCAGGACTCGGCCCCCAGGAGCTCGTTGAGACCTACCTGCAGGGGTGAGATGCCCGGCCTCTGGGGGGAGGTGAGGGCCGGGTGCAGCTGGGGAGCAGGGAAGAAGGTAGCCCAGGGGTGTGGCAGGTCACAGAGGCCCAAGACAGGTCTCTGGAATATTCTTTCCACTGTGACACTCCCAGCCCCCAGCCCCTACCGGGCACGATCACCACTGGGTCAGTCTGTCTGTGTCTCCTGCAGTTCCCAATTCCAGCTGTCCCTTTGGGGACTCCCGGCCTGTCTCGATACCAAGGCCTCCCAGCTCCCTCTTCCACTGGCCCTCAGCCCACAAAGATCCCCCCTCACCCTGGCCTTTAGCCCTTATAAGCACTAGGCTCTGTGGGAACTTTTACCTACGCAGATGTGGACCCTCCCCTAGACATTCTATTCCGATTGGTCTGGAGGCAGTGAGGCCCGGACAATTGCCTAAAGCATAAAAGAACTTGCCCTCGGTCACCCAGCTGCTCGACTTCTGGGGTACCTGGACCGAGATATACTTCCTAACCTCAGACATAGCTTCCCCCTTCCCCATAGCCACCAGGAGCATCACACACACACACAGACACGTGTGTGCACAAATGCATGCATATGCACACATGTGCACACACGTGCACACATGCATAAACACATGAATGTGCACAAACGCACAAGCACACGTGCACATGCACACACATAATAGGCGCTAAGCGTGTCCAGGCCTGCCCCTCAGGTGTTGGCCTTCCGGCTGGAGCACCTTCCTCACACCACCTTCCCCCTGTGATGACCCTCCTGTTTCCCACCTGGTGGCACAAACAGGCCCTCAGCAAAGGCTGGCTTTGGGACTTTGGACTGTGGAAAACACAGCATTGACAGCCAGATTTCCAAACACCTGTGGGCCACTAGGCTACAAATGGACTCAACCTGACTCCCCTCAGGTCAGACCCTGGAGGCCCCTGGCCTTGGTTTCCACATGTGGACCATCCTGACGCCCTTCAAAGTGGACCCTTGAGGTTTCTGGCTTGGTGTCCAGACACAGGTCAACCTGATATCCCTCAGGTTGGACCCTGGAGGGAACGGGCCTTGATATCCACACATGGACCAACCCGACATCCCTCAGGGTGGACCCCCGAGGTCCCTGGCTTGGTGTCTAGACATAGGTCAACCCAACATCCCTCAGGTCAGACCTGGAGGCTGCTGGCCTTGGGGTCCACACATGGATCACCCTAATACCCCTCAGGGTGGACCCTGGAGTCCTCCGGCCTTGGAGTCCACACCTTGAGTGGAAAGTAAATCAGCACAGTCCCCTGGGAGGATTCCTTGAAGTGATACCCACAGAGAACACCTGACAGAAGAGCCAGCACCCAGCCATTCCTCAAATGTCTGCTTGGGGCCTGGCTGAGCCAGGCGCAGTCTCAGACCGGGATGTGCAGCGACTCTGTGACAGTCCGTCCTCCTGTCCTCCAGGGCTCCGGTTCTGGGGAGGACCAGGCAGGAGGAGAGCCACCAACGCACAGACAGCCACTCCTCTGGGAACCCTGAGGAGACCCCTGTTGTGCGAATCCACCTAGTGTGTGGTGATGTCTATGGAACGACATCGGGGTGGCTTCCTCGGAAGAGCGATGTCTCCCGAGCACTGAAGAGAGAGTCAGGCCACGGACAGTAGGAGAGGGCAGCAGCAGGGCAGTGAGGATCCAGAGAAGACTCACTGCAGCTGCAACAGAGAGGGTGTGTGAGAGTTGAAAACCTAAAGTGACTGGAGCAGGTCTCACTCCATCGGAGGTTCATCTTGCCAAGTTGAGGATGCACACAGGAAAAGGAAACACCAGTCACAGGAGGACCCTTTGTCTGTGCTTCCTCCAAAGAAGGATTTGAGGGCTTCCATATTTAAAGGGGAAAGAGAGGTCAGAGGGGGGAGGAGGAAAGGACAGAGCAGGGGAGGGTGGACAATGAGCCACGCGCTTTCATTCCTGTGAGGCTTTGGTGGGTTCTCAGAGAATCTACATTCTACATGTGGAAAGAGCGGGGGGGAGGTCAACCATGCATTCATCTCTCACTGACTCAATCTACATTTTAGATTGAGGTGAATCATAGGGTGAAGCAGGCTTGTGGGATTACCGCCATCTCTTTGGGAACAAAAGGAAGGCAGTGTTTTGTGGGGCTCTGTTCCCAAGCACACCCGTTCCTCAGGCTCCGTGAGTTCAGGTTCGAGATTCTCTCTTCCTTCACAGTGTCCTAGGGCTGCCATACACAGTGCCATAAACTGAGTAGATTCAAACAACAGAAATTCATCTCATAGCTCTGGAGGCCAGAAATCCCAAGCCAAGGTGTTGGCAGAGCCAGGCTCCATCCCAAGGCTGCAGGGGAGGCTCCTTCCTGCTTCTCCAACTGCTGGTGGCTCCGGCGCCCTTTGATGCTCCTTGGCACTCTGTCACTCCACCTTGGCACTCGGTCTCCATGTGGCCTTCTCCCTACAGTTTCCCTTCTTACAAGGACTCTGGTCATTTAGTTACACGCAGCCTAACCGCCTCTCAGTCCTCAACTAATTAGATCTGCCAAGACCCAGTTGCCAAGTAAGGCCGTATCCTGAGATTCTGGGTGGACATGAATTTGGGGGACACCATTCAACCCACTATAGAGGACAAGGGTGTGCAGGGAGAGAGGTGAGACCTCAGAGGCAGGCAGGGGACACGCGTGACCGTGGATTTCATCCAGGGACAGTGGTGAGAAGGGGAGGAGTTTTAGGCAAAAAAGTTACCAAGTGGGGCTGGGCACGGTGGCTCACTCCCATAATCCCAGCACTTTGGGAGGCCAAGACAGGAGGATTTCCTGAGCCCAGGAGTTTGAGGCCAACCTGGGCAGCATGACAAGACTTCATCTCTACCAAAATCAAAACATTAGCAGGGCACGGTTGTGCACACCTGTAGTCCCAGCTACTTGGGAGACTGAGGCAAGAGGTTGAGACCACAGTGAGCTGTGATTGCACCACTGCCCTCCAGCCTGGGTGACAGAACGAGACCCGACTCAAGAAAAAAAAAGAATGTTCCTGGTGGAATTTCAGCCTTAGGAAACTGTGCCGACTGCAGGACAGAGAACAGACTGGGTG
>CAUYQG010004394.1:0-15216 GCA_963574415.1 Tarsius wallacei
CGGCAATAGGGGAAGCAATTAATGGCAGTAAATACCTGTCTGGGGATGGGGGGACACTTCTTACAAACAAGGGTGCCTGAATGAGACATATTTGTGTACCTAACCCTTAAATGTACCCCTCAATATCACAATAAAAAAAAAGAAATAACAGAAGTAAAGAACCTCATGCAAGAAATAAATAACAAACTGAAAACATGGGAAGCAAAATTTAAAGCAGAAGGAAGAATCTCAGAGTGGAGGAATAAAATATGCAATTAAATCAATCCATTAAAAATATAGAACATACTTAAGAAGAAAGAATAAACTCTCCATGAAATGTGCGATTTTATCAAGAAACAAAACCTATGTCTGAGCGGGGTACCAGAAGTGAAAGAGAAGTGGAAAACACCTTGGAATGAACATTCCATGAAGTCATTCAAAATACTTTCCTCATCTGGCCACAGATGACTATGTAAGCATAAGAGATTCAGAGAACAACTACAATACAGCTTATAAGAAGACCAACCCTTAGACACATGTTGATTTGCCTACACAAAGTCAGTATAAATGAAAAAATCTTGAAGATAGCTAGGGAAAAATGTCAGACTACCTACCAGGGGAGACCAATCAGAATTGCTGCAGACTTATCTGTAGATACACTATAGGTCAGCAAGAATGGGATGTCAATCTTTAATGTTCTCAAAGATAAACAATTTCAAACTAGAATTTCCTACCCAGTCAAACTAAGCTTCATCAGTGATGGAGAATTAAAATGCTTCCTAGATATCTAATCCCTAAGAGAATACTGCTTCAAGACCAACTCTACAGGAGATGCTTACAAAGGTGCTGTGCACAGAAGAAGAAAAAGCAAACAAACACAAAAAGACCACATACTTCACAAGATCACAAACACAAGCAGCAGAACACACAGCAAACCCACAAAAATCAAAACAAGCACATAAATGAACAGAAAAGCTAGATGCAAACAAAACAGTCTTATAAGAGCATTATGTCAGTGACAAACTCTCATATTTCAATAATGTCTGAATGTGAACAGACTAAAGGCTCCACTGAAAAGACACAGAATGGAAAACTGAATTAAAAAATGACTCAACAACTTGCTGTCTCTAGATAACACATTTCATCAAAATGGACGCTCAGAGACTCAAAGTTAGAGAATGTAAAACAAATTTTCAAGTTAACAGATAAAAATGATAGCAGAAGTCATTATCAATATCAGACAAAATAACTTATGAGCTATAAAAATTTAAAAAGAAACAGACTGACAATGCATAATGATAAAAATGTTCAATCCATCAATAAGAAATATCCATCTTAAACATATATGCACGCAACACAGGAGCACCAGCTTTTATAAAATAGCTACTAAGTAAAATTAAAAAGGACATTGACTCTAACAGTATCATAACTGGATACGTAAATAAATTAATAACATTGAGGCCAAAAATTAACAAAGATATCCAGACCCTGAACTTGGTTCTTGACCCAATGGGCTTAATAGATACCCATAGAACACTCCACCCAACAACCACAGAATATACATTTTATATATACCACATGGAATGTATTCCAATATCAACCACATCATTGGCCATAGATCAAGCATAAACAAATTTCACTAGATTGAAATACCGCTATGCACCTTCTCAGAGCAGAGTGGAATCAAAATAAAATCAACATCAACACAATGTCCCCCACATCCACAAAGACAAGGACACTAAGCATGGTGCTGCACAACTTCCGGATCAATACAGAAATCAAAATAGCAATGAAAAGCTTCCTGGAAACAAATGAAAATGAAGAAATATTTTATCCCAATCTCTGGGATGTAAATAAATCGGTACTAAGAAGGCAACTTATACATCTACAAACATGCATTAAAAAAATAGAAAGATCACAAACTAACAGCCAACAGATCACCTAGGGAGCTGGAAAGCCAAGACCACTAAAATACTAACTTGAGCAGAAATATCCCTCACCAAACGAAAAGCTCAAATATGAGTAGAAGACAAAAAATATCATAGAAAAAAAGCAATGAAACAAATAGCTGTTTCTCTGGAAGAATAAACAAGATTGATGGTCCCCTAGCCAGAATGACCAAGAAAAAGAGAGAATTTAAAAGCCCAAATAAACACAGTCAGAACTGCAAAAGGTCAAGTCTCAACTGAACTCAAAGAAATAGAAAAAATTATCAGAGACTATTTTATACACCAATATGGAACAAACTCGAAACCTAAATGAAAAGGAGGATATTCTGACAAGAAAAAATTGTGACCATTAATAGACCAATAAAAACCCAGGAAATTAATTTTTATCATAAGAAAACTACCTTTAAAAAAGCCCTGGATCACACAACTTTCCAGAGCAATTCTACAAACATACAAGAAAGAGTTAATACCAATCTTATTGAAAGTATTCCAGGCAATTGAGAAAGATGGAACTCTCCCCAAGTCATTTTATGAAGCTAAAATCACTTAATTTGTTTTCATTTATAAAAAAATTATTTTCTTTTAAAGATATGGGATTAGGAATTCAGGATTAGGAATACAAATGGGCATCGCACAGAAAAAGTTTGGGTAGACCTTTGGTTCCCACTTTGCTGAGTTTGAGATCAGGTACTTGTATTAATGTTATGTGCTCCCCCCAGCAGTTTCTGACAACTGTCAATCCCTTTCTTATAACATTACGGTAAATGTTCAGAATCTGCTTATGAGTGAGAACATATGGTACTCAGTTCTTTGTTTCTGTGATAAATCACTGAGTGTTATAGACTTTAAATCCATCCACGTTGCTGTGAAGTCCAAGATTTTGATGTTCTTTACAGCTGTGTAATATTTCATCATACATATGTACCATATTTTAAAAATCCAGTTCAGTTTCAAGTGATTGGTTCCATGTTTTTGCTACTGTAAATAGTGCTGCAATAAAAATGTGTGTGAAGGAATCTTTTTTGTAGACTGATTTAAGTTCCTTCAGGCATATTTCCAGAAAAGGGATTACTGGGTCACATGGAAGGTCAAATTCTAGTTCTTTTAGGAATTACCACACTGTTTTCCATAGAGGTTGAACTAGTTCTCATTCTAACCAACAGTATAGAAATGTTCCCTCTTCTCCACATCCTCACTTGCATCTGTTGTTTTTTGTTTCATTAAAAATGGCTATTTTTACTGGGATTAGGTGGTATCTCATTTTCTTTTTATTTGCATTTCTCTGATGAATAGTGAGGCTAAATACTGTTCATGCATCTGTTGGCTGTTTGTATGTCTTCTTTTGAGAAATATCTATTCTAATCTTTTGCCCATTTTTTTTTTTTTTTGAGTTGGAGTCTCACTCTGTTGCCCAGACTGGAGTGCAGTGGCCGCTCCCGGCCACCGCAGCCTCGACCTGCTGGCCTCCGGCGATCCTTCCACCTCAGCCTTCCAAGTAGCTGGAACTACAGGCGCGCGCTCCCACGCCCGGCTGGTTTTTTGATTTATTGTAGAGATGAGGTCTCGCTTGCCCAGGCGGGTCTTGAACCCGCGGGCTCAGGCAGTCCACTCACCTCAGCCTCCCAAAGGCGCGGGATTACAGGCTGAGCCACCGAGCCCGGCTTTTTGCCCATTTTTTAATGGAGTTTTTTGTTTTTGTCCTTTCTATCTTGATGGTTTCTTTTGTTTTGCAGAAGCTTTTTAGTTTGATGAGGTCCTGCTGGTCTATCTTATCTTGTATGGCATGGGCTTTTGATAGGAATTGGTTGCCTATTATGATTTCCATAAGGGTTTTCCTTCATTTTCTAAAACTATTTTCTTTTATTACTCATGATTATGGTTTATTCCAGTGAAATAATATGAAGTAGTGTCAATAAAGGAAGAAGGCACATTGGTCAAGTCTGAAGAGACAAGCTTCCAGAGTCCTCTTCCTAGTTTATGGGCATGCTTGTTCCTGCATCAACTCAGTGCAGCAACCTCTGTTAAGAGTTTTCTACTAAGGGAAGTTTATTTGAGCCAAAGGATCTGAAGTTTTGAAGGGAGGCTGGTCATATAGGTATACGTGACCTTTGCGACTTGCTATACTTGCTGAAACTTGAGACCTGCAGAAGGAAGAAAGATGTTCACCACAAACCAAAGAGTTTTCACAAATTATCTAGGCAAGCTGGTACAGCATGGTTAAAGTCTCCAAGTGTTTCAAATGCCCTTACCTGTCTGTAGCAGAGAGAATAGCTCAGTTCCCAGGAGTCAGCCAGGTCCTGCCCAAAGCAGGCCTTCTTGGGGATGCACAAAAATTCTTAAAGTTTGGGTGTTTACTCTTAGGTCTTTGATCCATTTGTAGTCAATTTTTGTGTATGGTGATAGGCAGGGGTCTTGTTTTATTCTTTTGTGTGTGGTCATCCAGTTTTCACATCATCATTTCTAGATAGGTCCTCCTCTTCCTAGTGGTTGTTTCTGGAGGCTTTTTCGAAGATAAGTTAGTTGAGAAACTGATATTTTCCTTCTGGAATCTCTACCAAGTTCTATTGGTGTATATGCCTGCTCTTGTACAAATACCAGATAGTTTGATTATTGTAGCCTTATAATTACTTTTAAAGTCTGAGATTGTGATATCTCCCACTTTGTTTCTTTTTCTAAGTATTGTTTTGGTTATTTGTGGTCATTTATGTTTCAAAATGAATTTCTGTATTGTTTACAGGTCTGAGAAGAATGATGTTGGTAATTTAATAGGTATAGTGTAGAATCTGTAGATTGCCTTTGGAAGGATAAACATTTTAACAATGTTGATTCTTCCAATCCATGAGCATGGAATATTTTTCCACTTCTTTGTGTCATCTTTGACTTCTTCGAGCAATGTTTTGTAGTTTCATTGTAAAGATCATTTTTTGTGTCTACTGTGAATAGGATTGTGCTTTTTATTGGTTCTCTGCCTGTTTGTTGTTGGTGTATATGAATGTGACTGTCTCTTTCATATTTATTCTGTACCCTGAGTTTTACCCAAGTTCTTTATCAGTGCAAGGAGGTTTTTGACAGATTCTCTTGGATTTTTGAAGTATAGGAATATATGGAGAACAAAGAGAGATAACTTGACTTATTTTCCTAGTTGGATATCCCTGGTTTTCTTTTTCTTGTCTGTGTTCTCTAGCTAAGACTTTAAACACCTTATTGAACATGAGAGGTGAGAGTGGGCAGTCTTTTCTTGTTCCAGTTTTCAGGGGGCATGCTTCCAATGTCTGTCCATTTAGCAGTATGTTGGCTGTGGGTTTGTTTTTGATGGCTCTTAGTATTTTGAGGTATTTTTTACATATACCACTAGGTGTTCAAGGGTTTTATCAAGAAACGATGTTGGATATCATCAAAAGCTTATTTCCTATCTAATGACTATAATTATGTGGTTCTTGTTTTTACATCTGTTGATATATTTAATTACATTTATGGTCCTGTGGATATTGAAACAGCTTTGCATAATGGAGATGAAACTTTCTTGGTCATGGTGGATGATATTTGAGATGTGTTGTAGGATTGATTTCCTAGAGTCTTGTTGAGAATTTTTGCAGCTATGTTCATCAGAGATATCGATCTGTAGTTCTCTTTCTTTGTTGGATCTTTTGAGTATCATTGTAATATTAGCTTCATAATGTGATTTGGGGAGAGTTCTGTCTTTCTCAATTGTCTGGAATACTTTCAGTAGGATTGGTATCAGCTTCTTCATGTATGTTTTGTAGAATTCCACTGGAAATCTTTCTGGTCAAGGGTTATTTTTGTAGGTGATTTTTTATAGATAGGGTCAATTTCCAGGGTTGTCATTGGTCTATTTAGGATCTCAATTTCTTGTTGTTTCTTGGGAAGTTGTCTGATGTTAGAAAGTCCTCCATTTCATTTATTTTATTGAGCTTGTTTCCATAAAATTGTGCATAGTAATCTCGGATAATCCTTTGTTTTTCTTCAGTATCAATTGAGGCTTGTTCTTTGGCATTTCTCATTGTGGTTATTTGGGCTTTTCCTCTCTTTTTCTTGGTGTTTCTGGTTAGGGACTCATCTGTATATTTTGTCCTTTCAAAGAGCCCACTTTTCATTTTGTTGGTTTTTTCTATGGTATCATTGTCTTCTTCTCTTTTAGTTTTTCATTTTTTTATTATGTATATTTTTATTTTTGAAATTATTTTATTTTTTAAAATATGTGGTAAAAATGAGGGTTAGGTACACACGTGATCATCATAAAGGTAAAGTGTGGGTACCTTTTTTGACGTTATGGGCCTTTCCTGCAGTGGCCCACCACTGCTAATCTCTTTCTTATGGTATTATGGTACATGTTCAAGTTCCACTTACAAGTGAGTATGTGTGATACTCAGGTCTTTGTTTCTGCGATAAATCACTGAGTATTATAGACACTAATTCCATCCAGGTTGCTGAAAATTTCATAATTTTGCTTTTTCTTTGTGACTGCATAATATTCCATCATGTAAATGTACCACATTTTTATTATCCAGTTCACTGTTGATGGACACTGCTGTGGGTTCGATGTTTTTGTTTTTGTGAATAATGCTGCAATAAACATGCATATACAGATGAATCTATAATATATATATATATATCTCCTCAGAAGGGGGATTTCAGGGTTCTATGGAAGGTCAATTTTCCAATTTTTTAGCAGTTACCACACTGTTTTCCATAAAGTTTTTACTAGTTTACATTCCCACCTACAATATAAAAGTGTTCCCTTTTCCCCAAATCCTCTCCAGCGTGTGTTGTTTTTGAGTCATTGATGATGACCATCCTGACTGGAGTTAAGTAGTATCTCAGTGTGGTTTTAATTTGCATTTCTTTGGCAATTAGTGAGGCTGAGCATTTTTCTGTGTATCTGCTGGCTGCTCATATACCTTCTTATGAGAGGTGTCTATTAATATCTTTTGCCCATTTTTTAAAGAGTTCTTTGTTTTTTTCATTTCAGTATGTTTGAATTCTTTGTAGATCTTTGATGTTAGACCTTTGTCAGATATACATTTGGCAAATATTTTTTTCCAATTTGTGGGCTCACTTGCCAGTGTCTTGATAGTTTCTTTTGCTTTGCAGAAGCTTTTCAGTTTGATGAGGTCCCACTTGTCTATATTATCTTTGATGACATTCACTTTTGGAGAGTTGATCAGGACTTGGTTTCCAATTCCAATTTTCATAAGGGTGTTTCCTAGATTTTCTTCTAGGATTCTTATAGTTTGTGAATTTTGATCTTTGATCTATTTAGCATTGATTTTTGTGTATGGTGATAGGTAGGGATCTTATTTTAGTCTTCTGCATGTAGTCAGTCAGTTTTTCCAGCACCATGTGTCAGCCAGTTTTCCCAGCACCATTTACTGAATAGGTCCTTCTCTTCCCATTGGTTGTTGATGGAGGCTTTGTCAAAGATTAGTTGGTTGAGAATTTAAGGGTTTACTCCTGGAATTTCTATCCAGTTCCATTGGTCTCTAACCCTGTTCTTGTACCAATATCTTGTACCAATGTTTTGATTATTGTAGCTTTATAATAGAGTTTGAAGTCTGGAACTGTGATATCTCCCATTTTGGTATTTTTTTCTAAACATTATTTAAGCTGGCTGGGTTTGGCAGTTCAGCCTGTAATACCAGCACTTTGGGAGGCTGAGGAGAGTGGGTTGCCTGAGGCCACGGGTTTGAGACCAGTCTGGGGAACTTGGCGTGACTTCATCTCTACATTAAATAAAAAAATTAGCTGGGCATGGTAGTGAACCCTCTAGTTCCAGCTACTTGGAAGGCTGTGGCAGAATGGACAACTGAAACCAGCAAGTCGACACTGACTGGCCGTGAGTGTGCCACTGCCCTTCAGCCTGTGCGATGGAGTGATAATCAAACTCAAAAAAGATATTATTGTAGCTATTTGTGGTTTTTTATTCTTCCATATGAATTTCTGTATTGTCATTTCTAGGTCTGAGAAGAATGATGTTGGTGATTTAATAGTTATTGCATTAAATGTGTAGATTGCCTTTGGTAGGATGAACATCTTAAGAATGCTAACTATTTCAATCCATGAACATAAAATATTACTCCATTTATTTGTGCCTTTTAGATTTATTTTATAAGTGTTTTGTAGTTTTCATTGTACAGGTCTTTCACTTCTTTGTTTAGGAAAATGCCAAGGTATTTTATTTTACTTTTTGTGGCTATTGTGAATGGGATTGTGTTTTTTATTGGGTTTCTGTCTGCTTATGGTTAGTATAAAGGAGTGCAACTACCTTTTGCACATTTATTTTATACCCTGAGAATTTGCCAAAGTCATTTACCAGTGCAAAGTTTTTGACATATTCTCTTGGGTTTTCAAGGTATAGGATCCTGCCATCCACCAATAGGCATGACTTAACTTTCTCTTTTCCTATTTGGATACACTTGATTTCCTTTTTTGTCTATTTGTTCTATTTAGGACTTCCAACACAATATTGAACAGGAGAAGTGAAAGTGGTCAGCCTAGTCTTGTTCCAGCTTTGAGGGGAAATGCTTCTTATTTCTGTCCATTCAGCATTATGTTGGCTGTGGGGTTATCATAGATGACTCTTACTATTTTGAGGTATGTTCCAACTATGTTTAGGTGTTCAAACGTTTTTATCAAGAAGAGATACAGGATTTTATCAAAAGTTTTTGTGCATCTAATGATGTAATCATATGATTATTTTTTTTTACATCTGTTGATGTATTTAATTATGGCTATGGTCTTGTGAATATTGAACCAGCTTTGCATCCTGGGAGTGAAGCCTACTTGGTCATGGTGGATGATTTTTGAGATATGTTTTTGCATCCAGTTTGCTAGAATCTTGTTCAGAATTTTTCCATCTATGTTCATCAAGGATATTGGCCTGTAGTTTTCTTTCTTTTTTGGATCTTTACCTGGTTTGGGTATCAATGTGATGTTAGTGTTATAAAATGATTTGGGGAGAGTTTCATCTTTCTCAGTTGCCTTAAACACTTTCAGTATGAATAGTATCAGCTCCTCCTTGTATGTTTTATAGAATTCTGTTGAAAAAACATCTGGTCCAGGACTATTTTTGTGAGTAGTTTTCTTATGATATCAATTTCCTGGGTATTTACTGGTCTATTTACCATCTCAATTTTTACTTCCTTCAACCTTGGGAGTTTGGGTGCTTTCAGGGAGTCCTCCATTTTCCTTAGGTTTTCGAGTTTGTTTTCATACAAGTGTATATAGTGATCTCTGGTAATCCTTTGTATGTTTTTGAGTCAGTGGTGACTTCACCCTTTGTATTTCTGATTGTGCTTATTTGTGATTTTCTCTCTTTTTTTGACCAGTCTTGCAAAGGGCCCATCAATCTTGTTTATCCTTTCAAAGAGTCAGTTTTTTGTTTTGTTGATTTTTTCTATGATATTTTTGTCTTCTATGTCCCTAATTTGAGCTTCTATTTTGGTTATCTGGATTCTTCTGATCAAGTTTGAGTTTGGTAGTCTTGTCTTTACAGTTTGTTTTGGTGACTTGTTAAACTAACTTGTGCTCTTACCATTTTCTTCATATGTGTTTGTAGAGATATGAATTCCTCTCTTAGTGCTATTTTCATAGCATCTCAGAGATTTTGGCAAGATTTTTTTTCTCATTTTTTTCCTGGAATATTTTAATTTCTTCTTTGATTTCCATGTTGATCCAGGAGTTGTTCACCATCTTGGTATTTAGTGTTCATGTCTTTGTGGGTTTTGGAAGAATCTTGTTGGTGTTGATATTCATTTTCATTCCAGTGTGGTCTGAGAAGATGCATGACATTATTTCAATCTTATAAAATTTGTGTATATTTGATTTATGACTGAGGTTATGCTTGATCTTGGGATACATTCCATGAAGTGATGAATAGAATATATAATCCGTGGTTATTAATTGGAGTATTCTGTAGGTACTATTAGTCCCATTTGGTCAAGTCTTGGGTTGAGATTCTGGATAACCTTTTATCATTATGTAGTGTCTTTCTGTATCTTTTAAAATTTTTGATAGCCTAATGATTATTTTGTCTGATATTAAGTTTGTGACTCCTGCTCAATTTTGTTTTCTATTTACCTGAAATTTTGTTTCTCATTCTCTAACTTTGAGTCTATGAGTGTCCCTTCTGGTGAAGTGTGTCTCCTGAAGACAGTAGATTGTTGCATCACGTTTATTTATCCACTTTTCCATTCCATGCATTTTCAGTGGTGCATTTAGTCCATTCACTTTCAGACTGATTATTGAGATATGAGAATTTTTCCCTGTCATGTGGCTCTTATGGACAGTGTTGCTGTTTGTTGGTTGGTTGGTTTTATTTTGATTTATGTGTGTGTTTTCAACCTTGCAGTCATGATGCATACTTTATTGATTCTTTGTTTTCTTGCATTCTTGGGAGAAATGTGATTGCTATTATTTCCTGAGGCAGCATACACTCAGGTATTGAATGTCTGGGAAGGATTTTAATTCTCTATCACTGATGAAGCTTAGCTTAGTTGGGTGAGAAATTCCTGGTTTGGAATTGTTCATCTTTGAGTGTTTTGAAGATTGGCCTCCATTCTCTTCTAGCCTGCAGTGTTTCTGTAGATAAATCTGCTGCTATTCTAATGGTCTTCCCTGGTAGATACACAGATCTTTCTGTCTTACTTTCTTTGGGATCTTTGCTTTTATACACTTTGTGTAAGCAAATTACTATGTGTCTAGGAATTGGTATTCTTATTAGATGCCTTGCAGGGGTTCTCTGTACCTCTTGGGTTAGGATTGTTCCATCTCTGATGAGATGCAGGAAGTTCTCTTGTATGAATGTTGGTTCCAGGCTACTTTCATTCTCCTTAATTGCTTCAGGATGCCTACCAGTCCTAGGTTTGGTCTCTTAATATAGTCCCACATCTCCCGAAGGCTTTGTTCTATCTTTTTAGGTTTTCTCTCTATGTTTTTGACAGATGGGGTTAGTTCCAGATTTTGGTCCTCAAGTTCTGAGATTCTTATTTCTGCCTGGTTAATTCTGCCTTCCATGCTTGTCAGCTTATTATTTATTTCATTATTTATTCTTTTAAGTTTACATCTCAGGATTCGTTCTTTCATACCTTCATCTTGCTTTTCTTGGTTTTTGCTCATCTTTTCCTTTTATTATTTGATCTCTGCATTTGTACTCTGAGTCCAGTCGATCTGAGAGCTCTTCATTGTTTGAGTGGTGAATGCTGTACACTCATGGACTATTCTCTTTGGACTTTTTGTGGTGCGTGCGATTCTTTTGTTGTCTTAATTTGTTGTGGTTTTTATTTTTTCTTTACTTCCTTTGCTCAGTGAGAAAGAGAGTAGTTTTCATTTCTTTTTGCTCAGTCTTCTCTTCTCCCTTGAATAAAGCCTCTGCACTAGTTCAATTTTTGGGATGGGAGCAGAGGAGCTGTTACTCTGATGTAGATTTGAGACTTGAATGAAGTGTGTTAGGGGCTGTTAAGATTCAAATCTGTCTGACAATCACTGTATTTGCTGATTGGTTTGGGGGCCCCCAGGAGCCTTCTTCCCACCACCTCACAGTATTTCCATACAATGGGGGTATATGTTTCTCTCCTGAGTACAAAATATCATGAAGGAAGGGAAAGGAGTTCATAAAGAGAGAATGTGAAGGAGCTGACAATGGGGAGAACAAAAGAAATAAGGAAAAAGATACAAACTGACAAAAAAGGAGATAAGCAAAGAGAGAAAAAGAAAAAGGAAGAGAAAGCCAAACCAAAATAGTAACAAAATCAACAAATAAAGAAAATAAAAAAGACAAAAATAAACAAAGAAAGAAAAAACAGCACAAAAACAAATAAACAACCCCAAAGAAACTAAAACTGATAATATGAGAAAATTAATTTTTACACTCATATATTTATTTATTGGGCATAAAGAAGGAGAAGGGGCAAAACAGAACAAAATTCCCACTCACAACAAGCTATATTTTAAAAAATAGTCATGTATATGTGAAATTTCAAAAACAAACACCTTCCCCAAAAACAACAATAACAACAAACAACAGCAAAAAACTTATGTAATTCTTAATCATCCTCTTTTAGCAATTGTAAGACTTCATATTTCTTGTAGGGGTGATCAAGTTACTGCTTCTCTTAGCTGATGGCATATGGGAGGAGTTTCAGAAGGGAGGAGCTTTTGACTTCTAGATTTGTCTACTCGTTCACTCCTTGAGGTTGTGGAGAGGTTGGAAGTTGTCCCCAGCTGATCTGTCTGTTTGGCTCTCTCCATATGTGCTTATCCTAATGTTGCTCACCTGAGTCACATGTCTTGCAAATAACTGGAGAAAGGGTGTAGTGTCACTTTAAAACTCAGCCCTAATCATCTGCTGTGAGCCAAGACTGGATTCTTAGGTTGCAGTGCATGTTGTTCAGAACTGTAAAAGCTGATGCTGGGTCACTTTAAAACTCACCATCATTTTGCTGTGATTTATGGCTGGGTTCTTTGGCAGGGCTGCCACAGCAGGCCACAGATGCTTAAGTTGGGGGATGGGGCTTCTGGCTATCCTCAGTTGGGACTCTGGTCAGGTTACTCTGGTATATTTTCTCACAGTTCATGTTGCTGGTGTCTGACCATTTGTTTCCAGGAATATTTTAATTTCTGTTTTAATTTTTGTGTTGACCCAGGAGTTGTTCAGCATTATGCTCTTTAGTGTCCATGCCTTTGTGAGTTTGGGGGAAGTTTGTTGGTGTTGATACTTATTTTTATTCCACTGTGGTCTGAGAAGGTGCATGGCAGTATTGAAATGTAGCAAAATTTGTTTATGCTTGATCTATGGTTTGATCTTGGAGTATGTTCCATGTGTTGGTGGGTATATCCTGTGGTAGTTGGTTGGGGTGTTTTGTAGGTATCTACTAAGTCCAGTTGGTCAAGCATCAAGTTGAGATTCAAGATTTCCTTGTTGTTTTTTTGCATTGATGATCTATCTAAGACTGTCATGGGATATTTAGGTCCCCAGCTATGATAGTGTTAGAATCAATATCTTTCTTTTTTTTTTTTTTTCTTTTACTTTACTTAGTAGTGGCTTTTGAAAACCGGCATTCCTGTTTGGGGTGAATATATATTTTAGGATGAATTTCTGTTTTTTGTCTATGAAATGAAACTTTTATCATTTTGTAGTGTCATTTTGTAGGTTTTTAAAATTTTTTGATAGTTTAAAAGCTGTTTTGTTGGATATTAAGATTGCGACATCTGCCTTATTTTGTGATCCATTCACCTGGAAATTTGTTCTCCATTCTCTAAATTTGAGTCTTTTGGTGTCCTTTGTGGATAAATTGGTTTCCTGGAGCTAGCAAATTACTGGGTCATGTGTTTTTATCCAGCTTGCCATTCTATATCTTTTCAGTGGTGCATTTAGTCCATTCACATTCAGACTGATGATTGAAATCTGTTTTTGTCCCTGACATAATGCTCTCATAATGCTCCCATTGTTTTTATTTAGCTTTTGTGTTCATATATGTGTGTGTTTTTATTTTTGTGGGTCTGCTGTGTGTTCTGCTGCTTCTGTGTTTGTTTGTGATCTTGTGTAGTATATGTTATTTCTTTTGTTTCTTTTTTTCTTATGAGTACATCATCTTTTTAAGCATCTCCTGTTTTAAGCATCTCCTGTTTCGAGGCACCATATTCTCTTAGGGATTGGACGTCTGGGAAACATGTTAATTCTCTATCGCTGATGAAGTTTAGCTTGACTGGGTAGGAAATTCTGGGTTGAAATTGTTTATCTTTTAGAACATGAAAGATTGGCATCCCATTCTTTCTGTCCTGTAGTGTTTCTATAGATAAGTCTGCAGCAATTTTGATTAATCTCCCCTGGTAGGATGTCTGACTACTTCTCTTGCTGCCTTTAATTTTTTTTCTTTTATACCTACTTTGTGTAGTTGAACTACTATGTGTCTAGAAGCTGGTGTTCTCATAAGATGCAGTGCAGGGGTTCTCTGTATCTCTTGTAATTTTATAGTTATCTTTCTGGCCAGATCAGTAAAGTTTTCTTGAAGAACTCATGGAATAATTGTTCCAAGGTGTTTTCAATTTCTCTTTCTATTGCAGGTATTCCAATCAGACATAGGTTTTCTTTCTTGATAAAATTACACATCTTTTGGAGATTTTTTTTCTCTATCTTCTTAAGACTGTGTCTATATTTTTAATAGTTTGGACTGATTCCATATTTTGGTCCTCCAGCTCTGAGATTCTTTCTTCTGCTTGGTCAATTGGGCTTTCCATGCTTGTCAGTTTGGAGTTTTTTAAATTTCTTTTTACTTTATTTTATTGTTTAATTTTAATAATGTGGGGTACAATTTAAGGTTAGGTATACAAATGTTCATTATGTAGTTACCCTTGTTGATTAGATGTGCCCCTGAGCTGTTTCTCACCATTGCCAATTCCTTTCTTATAGTATTAAAATTATTGTTCAAGGTCTGCTTGTGAGTGAGAACATGTGGGAATTAGTTCTTTATTTCTGTGATAGATCACTCAGTATTATAGACTTTAAGTCTATCCAAGTTGCTGTGAAGTTTATAATTTTATCCATATGGCTACATAACATTCCATCATGTATATGTACCGTATATTTTATTCAGTCTTCTTTGAATGAGAAGTGTGATTTGTTCCATTTTTTGCTATTGTAAATAATGCTGCAAAGAACATACATGTGCAGACATTGTTTTATAGAGTGATTTGAGTTTTTCTGGGTATATTCCTAGTAGGGGGATTGTGGGGTCATACAGAAGGTCGATTTTCAGAACTTCTAGGAATAGCCACAGTGATTTCCACAGAAGTTGTACTAGATTACACTCCCACCAACAATGTGGAAGTGTTCCCTTTTCGCCACAGTCTCTCCAGCATCTGTTATTTTTTGAGTTACTGTTGATTGCCATCCTAACTGAAGATAAGTGATATCTCAGTGTGGTTTTAATTTGCATTTATTTGATTGCAAGTGAGACTGAGCAATTTTTCATGTACCATTTGGCTGCTCATTTTTCTTATTTTGAGAAGTGTCTATTCATATCTTTTTCCCACTTTGTAATGGAGTTTCTATTTAATTTTATTTTTTGACAATTTGTGTTTCTTATAGTTTCGAGATGTTAGGGCTTTGTCAGATATATTGTTGGCAAACACTTTTTTCCCAGTATGTGGCCTATATCCCCATTCTTTCCATGGTTTCTTTGATTTTGCAGAATCTTTTCAGTTTGATGAGGTCCCAGTTGTCTGTCTTATATCCTTTGGCATTGGCACTTGTGAGTTTCAATTTCCATAA